>PNEQ01106324.1:0-11254 GCA_003012365.1 Medauroidea extradentata
TCATTATGTTAACTGGTTTTCAAGTTTTGTATGAAGTAAAAATACGCAAATTTTGACTTTGAAGTGCCATTACGGGAAATCTAGATGAGCTAATTTTTTTCCGTTAGAGGTATATGTACTCTCAAGTAATGTGTACAAAACTAACACTATTTCATACAAATATAAAATTATGTTTTTTCCCCACTTGAACAACCTTAACCCTATTTCACTGAGCCCTAAGAATCCCGCTATTGTAATATTTTATGCCTGTTGTTGCTCTGCAGACAGCTATGCTGTGTCAGACGTACATCACCCAATCATATATTTTGCAATAAACCATAGAGTTTTCACGGATATGTTGGCACAAAATATATTGGCGATAAACCATTATCTCTATTTGTGGGTTACAAATTACTGTTTAGGAAGTTGATTTATAGTGTAGGGAGGCGTGCATCCTGTGCACACAACCAACTGCAGGCAGCCGGGCCGAGCGAGCTGGCAGTGTGTTGAAAATAACAGCTTTATGGACCCATACCCAAGACCTAAGTTAGTCACGGAGGGAGAAGGGGGCAGTTCCCACAAACTTCAAAGTAATGAATAGGGACAGGAATTTTTGGTGAAAAGAGTTTTGCCCCACTTTGTTTTAGTGCCTAACGTGCACACCTGCAGCTCAACTTCATGGCTATTGACACAGTTATTTGACTGCGCCAATCAGTATACGGATAACTGCGACACATAACGTCTGTGATTTGCGGGTTTAACCTCAAGACGCTGGGTGTTACGGCATCCAATCACTGACCACAAAGCCGAGGTGCAGGTGCGCACGTAAGGCTCTGAAACAAAGTGCTGCAAAAATTTATTCGCGAAATTTCCTGTATTTAGTAATGAAACATAATAAGACATATTTGCGCACTGAACTCTTTGACGTAAATGCGGACATAAACACAGATGTTTGATTTATTCAAAAGTATTGCTTAGCAAACTTTCAAAGCTTTATTTAAGCAATTGAATGTGTCACTCCCATCTCCACCACATCAAATTGTGTCAAGCTACGCCTGTGGCCAGATGATGTGTACCAACTCAATACGTGCCCTTGAGTCCTTCACTACCCACAATTCATCACTTGACCAAGTGCGCAGTTTGGGATACACCTACGCACACTGCTTCACTGCCGTGCAATATGTTTGCAAACCCACGTTTGTTTGCGAAAACTATTATGCCTAAAAGAATCCACTATGTGCCTGTCTACAAAAATAAAGCACGTTCCAGATAATAATTTTTAAATACTGTACTTGCAAACATCTCGCGTATACCAGGTTTCTCAAAGCCTACATGCGAAATGAATCTTAGACACAAATCATGTCAACTTTTTGGGCAAAAGTTTTTTCTTGTGGCATATTTCTGGAGCACAACCCCCGGCACAAAACTTTCGCACAATTGATCGCTGCGCAAGAGTTTACGTTAGTCGAATGCGTCACTATGCCGAAATATTTGGTCATGAAGTTGGCAACAACGGCTTCCTGGTATTTGCCCATACTTAGTTTTTCCATACTGACTATCATATGTATGTACATTTCAACTGCCGTTTTGTGCGTCGGCGTATTATACTCGCGGAAAAAATGAGTCATAAATAGTTTTTGTAAAATAGAATTTTATTCTTCGAAGAACGCGCGCCTTTATAAATCAACACGAATCATGATGACGGCATGTAATTTTGTAAAGTTTACGAGAAATAAGGGATTCACACAAAATTGTTTGATTCTTATAAAAAAATTAAGTTTATTTTCCAAATCCCCTTAGCAACTAGCCTAACCCTCTGAGGGCGTATAAATGAATTATACGGTTATAAAAATTAACGAGAGAAAGTTGGGTGGGCAAAACCTCAGCTTGAGGGATGCAAAGAGTAACCCAGGCAGACTTTTCAAACGTCCAATAAGTCACGAAGCGGCTTCTCGATTTACTCCTGCTACCCTGACCGAGACAAGAGTACAAATGGTTCGGAATCAAGTGAGAACTTTTGAAACCTAGGTTATTTTTCCCTTTGCAGAAAATGTGCATTTCTCCGCTACTTTTTAATACAAACAAAAATTCCTAAGACGTTAACGTTTAAGTCACAAAAAAATATACACGATTATTTTAGAAAAGAAGGCCTCAAAAGAGTCCACTGTACCGCGAACCCCCAATAAGCTGCTCCCTACCTGCACTTCAAAAGCGTCGCAGAGTTACGGCTATTCATTTTCTGGCTAAACAATTTAACGCGAATTATGTTTGTATATCTATGAAAAGAACGCACACAACTACGTCGTAAAGTTTTAAAAAAACTTGGCACGTTTATTTGAAACATCATTTTCTGGCCTTTCAAAATGGCCAAAAATGTATTTTCCAGACTGCCGTATCTGGATAAATTAATAACAGGATTCGAAAAACACAACTTTAGAAACAAGCGTTATATTTTGAACTATGCTGCCCTCAAATAAAATAATGTGGCCACCGCTAAGTCCCACAGGAAAAAGGATAATAGTGAATCACTGCACGCCAGCTGAGTGGCTTGCACGGAGAGGCGATATTGTATTACATACGTCGGTCAACGGCAACCTTATCACTCCTACCTCACACACAAACACAGCCTATCTAGGGAGGCCTCTTAAGGCCACGATCTTTCATTTATTTCAAACTATTGCAAATAACTTATTTGTTAACCAAATACTTTGAAGAAATTTGAGACTATGTACAACCATGCGTTACACAAATTTGTCAGAGTTTTTTGAAATAATGTACCGTTTGTTTGCTTTATTTTGAATTATTTTGACAACAAAATTTGTGATGTTTCAGGAGCAAAAATCTAAAAAACCATTTGGTGTATTGCAACAGAAAATTTCAGATACAAACAATGATATATAAGTTTTAAAACTGCGAGAATAAGTTTTTGATATATGTATTAATTTGTGTTTAAAAAAAATTTCAAAACTACTGCAAAACTAAAGAGCGAGGCCTTCAGAGACAAAACTTGCTAATTGGCGCGAAAAAAAGTAACCAGTAGACACATACAGGACTACAACGAAGTGAAACCGAATGCATAGTTTTGAATCTATAGAAGGAAGACGTGCAAAACAAATTACTATGTGCAATGTAAATTAAATATCGCGCGAATTTAGATGTACTACGGACGCACACATTTCCTAAAACTAGGAATGGTGACGGGCGGATCCAGCTCTAGGTTAGGGGGAGGGGGGAGGTATTCCCAAAAAGCAGGTATTTAAACACAATTTAGTTTTTAAGGTACAAAGCGGTGCGGTTCAAAGCATTTCTTAGACAAAAATAAAATTAACATACCACTTTAAAATTTTGTAATATTTTACAGATAAACTATGCATGAATGGTCAAAAGGGGGCAGCCCCCCCCCCCTGGATCCACCACCGTATGGTGAGTTATCACTGGGAAAGTACACTGTTTGTTAGGCTTCAATGTAATGTGTTCATTTTCGACTTTTGTTTCGTTACTAGCGAGGTTCTACTGGACTAGGCAGGCCAACGTTAATTTAGGTGCGCATATGCTACTGCTCGTTTATGTGTGCAGATTTGTTCAGCTCGGCTAGCTAAAGTCTTTGTGCTCGCAGGGTGGTTGGAGTTGAACTGGAGGTACTTGCCAGTATACATTGGTTTCCTGCGCACTTCTGTGGAAATCGTTGTTTTTCTTTCGTACCATACTCAAAAATTAAAGTCTTACGTAACAATGAAAAGTACCTATTTTTTAATTATTCTAGACAGTATGGTCTTCAGAAGTCGCGCGAACCATCTTACCTTACTCTGCTCGTGACTTCTTGTATAGTCTGTTCACTAGAAACTGAGCACTCAGCAGAACTTGTAATTAATTAAAAATATGTTTTATTGGGCCAATAGACGTTAACTTTTGAGAGTGTTGAAAACATTTACACTGGTTTTTACTTACGTGGAAATTTTCGTATTTAAAATAGTAAAGATGGCTGCGAAACGGCTGAAACAAAACTGTATGCAGTGCTCACTTGATCGTGAACGGCCTATAGCAGTCTATTGTCTGCCTGGCAGAGCGCGGCTGAAGAGACGCTAGCAGGTAACAGCAGACAGACGGTGGAGATGCGTCATCGTACGTACCAGCTGGCAGAGAGGTCATCGACCTGTAGATGGCGCCGTTAGTCACTCTGTGCCCACTCATTCGAGAAACCAACTCTCGACACTCGATACATGGATAGCGCATGGCTAGGCTGCCTTGTTTATATGTTTTGGCAAAGCCACGTTCGTATTTTCTAAATGGTTACCATTGGAATACGTTATGATCCCACGAGACATCTAAGGAATCATGTTTCAGAATGTCATTAAGTACTCGTATAGTCGTAAGTTAACTAGATGTTTATGTACTTTGTTTATGCAGTGTTCATATTATATATTCTGTGTTCGCGTCTTGACGGAAGTCCTTCCAGCAGCGGAGCCCAGGTAGGCCTACAATATTGCCCCGGGTTAGGCCAGTATTCAGAAAGTCTACCTCAATTGCGCCAGAAAAAGGACCTTTCGCTTTTTTTTTTATACTTGATTCGTCCTAAATTCCTTTAGCTCTCTGACATTTCCTCAAATAAATTATGGCGAGTCATGTTTTCTCGAGAACTAAACAACGAAATTTAACAACGGATGCACTCAATGTATAGCTATGTTTGCGTGTTTTAGAATTTATAGATAAATTCATATTAACGAATTCGGCAAAATCAGACGAATTCTTATCACCACTAATGGATTAAACCATGAATTTTGTAATTTGTGGATTGCCACCAGACGTATCCTTATGTCCAATATGTAGGGCCTTCGGAACTTTTCGCGAAAAGAATATTGCTTCAGTTTGTTTCAGAGCCTTACATGCACATCATGCGCAGTTCTGCTTCATAGTTAGTTAACTGTATGCACATGTCTGGAGTTATACAATCAACTGACAGACTTGTGGTGTCGCAGTAACTTTGCTATGATTGGAATAGTCAAATGATAGACGTCACTTCACAAAGACACGCTGCCAATAACAATGAAGCATAGCTGCAGATATGCAAGACACTACAACAAACTGGGGCAAAATTTACTTTCGCGAAAAGTTCATGGCCCTATCAAATAGGGGTTCTTTCCCGTCCCGAGCCGTTTACCGCACGCAAGGAGTGAGGAAGCAAGGGTTGCCAGTAAATAAAAAATTTCGTATTATTTTAATTACCACGTTCCTATTAACTCGATTTTTTGTCTGTTCGGTACAAATTTTGCAGTCGATTTGAAACTAACTTCAAGATGAGCAAAACTTTAAACATAGCTCAGAACTGGATGAAACTGAAATATAAGAGGAAAAAAATTGTGAAATCCTTATTTAAATATAGAAAAATTACATGCCACGTTAAACGGATTTCCCTGTGAGCTATAGACTTTAATCTCTGAACATTAACTCAGTACAGGATGACAAAGCAATACAAGAGAGGGGGATGATGAAATACGTACTTCGGTCCGTTTTTATAAGTGGTATATTATTTTTTTACATTAAATTAATTATATAACCCAGGTCCACGATTTTCACTAGTTGCCAAAGCGTTTAGCTCGGATAGGGAACATTGTTCGACAAACTTGTAGTTGGACTAAGATTAATTCTACTACAGGTTAGAAAGAAAATACGTTTTCTTATGGGAGAGCTTGGCAGAGGGAAAATTTCTGCCACTAGTTTCACTTCGATCGCTAAGAGACCAGATAAATACGAAACAGTATTAAAATTAAATTTTAATGAACTTGGCAATTATATTTGTCATTTAATTTAATTTTCAAGTGAAAAGAAACCAATTTCGCCTTTTAAATTGTCAACTTAATGAAACTTATAATTCAGGAAAGCTCTGTGATTGGTCAGTTTGGTGCATTAGCGATACCAGCGCTCAAGTGGCAGAAATTTTCCCTGTGCCAAACTTATAACATTGATCTTTCTAACCTGTAGTAGAATTAACCTTAGTTGGAAGTTTCTTTAAGCGCTATACAGGCGCGCTAGTGATTTGTTTGTCTTTTTCGTATTTGAGAATTTGGATTCTGGAAGTTTTTAAATGTCAAATGTGAGTATTGAATTGTGACTCCAAAAATGTCTGCTCTATATTTATGGATAAAGAAATGTTCTTCAAAAGGATGTAATTTCCTGCCATCACAGCACTTGTTTGTTCGCTTCCCGCAATACAAAATAAAACACCAGCTGAGCAATCTAGATTAGCAGCTGGTGGATCCGAAATGAAGTGTATTTCATTATATATATACTGTATATACCGTCCTATTTATTTTTATTCTAATTATATATTTGTGGCTACAACACGTTGTAATAGTTAAACTGAGACACTCAATGGTTGCGACTTTTGCCAGGTATTACAGTGAACAGGACATAACATGTTAATAAAGATATAGTGTTAACAAAATTAGCATTTTAAGGCACGTGTATCAAAAAAACATTATGTTCACTATAAATAAAATTTTACTATTTTGACTGCACTATTATAATAATTATTTGTATATTCACCTAATCCATTCGAATGCACAAAAGCAGCACAACAAATACTGTAATGACTGTGTATGGCTTAAGTTGTACATTAGGCTCTTGCACAATAAATAGTCGTCGGTCGCCAAGAACGAATCAGCAAACGACAGTAACTTAATATGTTAAGTTACACAGCCTATTACAAATATCATTCATCACGTTTTACTTCACGTAGCTACTGCAATGTTTCACTTTTTTTTTGTACACATTTACGGTATTGATTACTACTGTAAGGATAAGACATAGACAATTCGTCAAAGTGTAAACAAAAGGTACGTCCGGAATCAGCATCAAAAGTATATTAAAAACTGTACGGTCATATTTGTCATTACCACCGTTCGCTACACAGGCGCGCTAGTGCATAAGACGACGAATGTTGTAACTAAGGTTAATTCTACTACAGGCTAGAAAGACCAAAAGTTTGTCACAGGGAAGATTTCTGCCGCTTGAGCGCTGAGGGCACAGAGCTTTCCTGAATTTTGTCAAGTTGACAATTTAAAACGCGAACTTGGTTTATTTTTAATTTAAAATTAAGGTAAAATACGTATGTCATTAGCAATCATATTAAAATGTAATTTTAAAACGGTTTCGTATTTTTCTAGTCCCTTAGCGACAGCAGCGAAACTAGCGGCAGAAATTTTTCCTGTGCCAAACTCTTTCATAAGAATCTTTCTAACCTGTAGAAGAACTAACCTTAGTTGTAATCATCTCACAGCATAGAGTTCGCTCCCTTTCCTTTAGGTTTACATACTCTCTGCCAGCTGCAATGTTGACACATTGCTGAGCTGATTACAAGTACAGTGGAGTTAAGGCCGCTTCTGTAGAGTTTATATTTTTACAGGTGCTCTTGTAGGATAGGAGAAGAGAGGGGAATGATCATCACGTGGCAGAGGGAGGGCAGGGGACAATAACCGGAAGGGCCGTGACCGCTACCGGTCCAGGGTTCATTGAGGCGTGACCCCAGCGGGCAGAGCGGCAGATCTGAGCGCGGCAGTTTGCCCCAGGCTTCATTTACAACTACAGGCGGTTATTTCAACAGTGTGGCAAGACAACGAAATGCTAAGGGGAAAAAAAATACACATTTTTGAAAGTTAATGTGGAAAACCAATTTAAGTGTAAACATTTACCCACAACGATGCATTTACTAAGCGCTATCTCTTTCGCAACAATCAAAGCTGCTCTGCACCGAAAAAAATCGTATTTTTTAATCGTACTAAACACTGTCCAACTCTTTCACATCGCATTACCAGTAATTTCCCCCAAAGAAAATAATTTTCGGTTTCCATAGTTTTCGCAGGGCATGTCAAAAGTAGTGATTTTACTATTTTCGCTACTTAGGCTACCCAAAGTAAAAAATATTCAGACGATATGAATGAAATAATTTGGAGTGAAAGTATACGTATTAAGCTATGGAATGACACCTTTGTAATTTCACATCATAATTCTTTGTACTGGAAAAAAAATTCTTGAGTATACCTACATTTTACGTATTTTTTAGTACATTTTTTATAATTGTTACGTGAAATAACAAAGGTGTCATTCTGTAGCTTAATACATTTACTTTCACTCAAAGTTATTTTATTCATATCGTTTAAATAGACTTTCCTTTGGGTAAGTAGCGATAATAGTTAAATCACTAATTTGACAAGCGCTTGAACGAAAAATTGGGAAGGGAAAAATTTGTTATTCGCGGGGAAATGACTATTAAATTAACGTATTAAAAGTTAGACAGTGTTTGTTAAGTTAAACCATTATACATTTTTTTCGGAGGAGAACGCTTTTAAATGTAAGACTTTCCGACGTCAGCGATTGTCCAGAAATACGTTGACAGGAAAAAAAAAATATATATATATATATATATCAAAAAATTGTTAAAACCTATCGTCTAAGTACCTGTTTTTATAAACAGAACAGTTTTTTTTTTCGGCAGGCTTTACTTCCTTCGATTTACTATGGGGTTATTTCGCGCAATACGGCAACACATTCGTCCGCAATGGCGTATGTCCAAAAACTGTTGTGCTTATAATACGAACCCATTGAAGGATTCGTTCAGAGATCATTTATGTTTTTAATTATTTGCACATTGCTTCCGAGCAATCAACAGTTTTAAACTGATACTTTTTAGCGTAGAATTATGTTATCTTGCTCTCGTATGTAACCTCGGGGTGAGGTAGATTTCCTCAGTCGCACAACTAGGTTTGCTCGATCACGAGGTTATGTAACGAAAGTCTTCAAGCAATACAGTAGGTTTCTCAAACACAAATTGGTGGGGAAAAAACTTAGGCAATAATAGTTTCTGCCAATTATTTGTGACGTTAAAATTCCGTACATTTAAGATCATGGTCTTTCATTTATTTCAAACAATTGCAAATAACTCAAATATTTTTAACCAAATGCTTTGAAAAAAATCTGAGACTGTATACAGTCATGCGATACACAGTTTTGCCAGAACGTTTTTTTTTATAATGTACCGTTTGCTAGCAAAAAAATATTTTGCTTCATTTCGACTTATTTTGTCTACAAAATATGTGATATTTCAGGGGCAAATATCTCAAAATCCGCTTGGTGTATTGTAACATAAAAATTCAGATACAAACGATGATATGGAAGTGTTAAAACTGTAAGAATGTATTTTTGATATATGTGTTAATTTGCGTTATAAAAATATTTTCGAAACTGCTGCAAAACTAAACAGGGAGACCGTAACTGCGCGCAAGAAATCGCGGTTAACAAATGCATCATTTTAAGTAAATGATCGCTCATTATCTAAGATTGTTGTTTTGTAGTTTTCTCATACTGGCTTTCAAAAACGTGTAGATTTCAATAGGGTTATTTTGCGTTTATTTACCTACCACAGAGACTTTAAAAAATTCGCCGCCTTACGAATCAGCTAACGTTACTCTCGCCAGCAAAAAATATCAATGCTGTATACTGTTCAGCTTATAGGCATTACCATTACCGATGTTTTTGACTGATATTTTGTAGCCTATTGTGGTAATGACACGTCATAAATATACATTGTACTGTTTTTTGTTCATTAATTTTAACCCGCAGTTGAAACTAGCACATCTGCAGAAATAGAAAAAAAAAAACTATATGGCGAAAACTAACGTGTCTAGTGGAAATAATTTTGTATAAGAAAAAAATGGCAAAAAGTTAACGAAAGTTTATCTTGTCACAAAATTTTGAAAACCCTCAGCTACAAAAACAAACAGGCAGGCACAACTATTATGAATGTCTTGTTTGTGACTGACCCCTAGACTTTTTTTCCACAGTCTCTCTGGTTTCTGGGGGACTTTTATAACACTGCCTTTTCAGGCGCTTTTTCAATTAAAAGAACAAAGCGGGATCAGAGAGCGCTAGGTCTCAGATCAGAGGTGGGAAACGAAATTCGTCAGAAGCTCCGTAGTTTTGAGGGATGTGTGGGCCGTCGCTTCAATTGCGGATAAGCCTGAGTTGATTATTTTTTGCGCAATGGAAGCTTAACACACCGTTGTTTCATGATGAATCGACTTACGCCGCCTTTTGGCTCAAGACAAGCGTGAGCCATTTACAATGACGTAGATAAGGATCTCACGCGTAAATCCTGTTTCTCAAGTCTATTGTGGAAGTACAACAGACTAAGGTTGGATCGTTAAACTTCTCACAAATCTCAAGACAGGCAGTCGTGTGCATCTGCTTACGAGCGTTTGTCAAGAGTCAAAGAGACGAACTTCGCAGAAACTAAACGCACCTTCAAATTCTCCGTCAAGCTTCCATGACAAACTGCCCGACTTGCACAAATAATTTCTGCAATATGAAGGATTGTGAAGACCGGTGCCTAGAGATGTGGTGAAAACAAGAATACAAAGGGATTTACACGCTAAATTATGTTCAGTGGGGCTCGGTCATTTTTAATGATACTGCTTTCGGACATCAGCAATTGAATCGGTCATCGTTAAAATGCACTAGTTCCAAAAAATAATTAAGTGTAAGAAATCAAGTCAGTTCACCTATTTAGTTATTTTTAACGTATCCAACGGAAAAGAAAATGTTTGATTTGTTATGTATTGAAGGCAAGGGCTTAGTTCCTATAACGTCAATTTGACATACCAAAATAAACCTACATTGCATTTTTAAAAAATTCGGAAATTTGACCATGGTGCATTTAAACAATGACGGATTCAATTTTACGCATCGAAAATGATAGAATATTACTACAAGAATAAAGTACACGAAATATTTTTGACGTTCGAGTAAAATACTTTTGTTATTTTTGAACGTTTCTGCAATGGGGGCAAGTTACAAACTAAAGAAATATTTTGGACATTCGCCAATGCCGCAAATGGTTTGTCAAAGAAAACCGGAGAATACACACGACAAGTAAACAAACAAAAGGGCTGTTTGCAACTTGCAAACAAAGGAACAAATACAATTCCACAAGGAATTCAGTCCGTGATTTACAAGAAAATAACACAAACGAGCACCCAGGCACAAATAACAAAGTAAGAGAAAAATGTTGGTTATTTATTTTTCCTATCCTTTATTAATTTATTTTTGTGCTTGTTGGCTCGCTTGTGTTATTTTCTTGTAAATCACTGACTGAATTCCTTGTGGAATTGTATATGTTTATCTTTGTTTGCAAGTTGCAAACAAAGTCCTTTGTTTGTTTACTTGTCTGTGTGTATTCTCCGGTTTTCGGTGTCACTCCATTTGCTGCCTGCAATGGCATATA
>PNEQ01106325.1:0-16897 GCA_003012365.1 Medauroidea extradentata
GTCAATTTGTTTCCCGCGGCAGCATGACACGGCAATTCATTTCAACCAAGGTGGCGGGAGGATGGGAGGGCGGCAGGAGGGTGGGAGGGGGGCCACAAATTGACGTGATTTGGCCTCGCTTGTTCGTACGTACAACTCGGTCATACGGACATATTTTGGAGAACCGTGAGTGTACGTATGAGCGAGGTTTGACTGTATCATTACTCTTTAAGCTGTCTTTGTTGTACGCTAACTAGAACACACTATTAAAAATGTATATTATATTACTTCCAGACAAACTAAGCAGAATTATTCACTATTTACCAGATGATTCTCATTAAGTACTAGAATATACAATATTTAACAATATTCTGACACTATGTTACAACTACTACAGTCAAAACTCCGCTACCCTGGGGTTATGTCCAAGGTGTACAGCTTGAGTGTAGGCGAATAAACAATGTTAATTCTACTTCAAGTTCAGAAAAATTATCAAATTTCTTATACATGAGGGCAGAAAGGAAAAATCTGTTTACTGCACAGATGTTGGGGTAGGGTACTATTTATGTCGGCCATTATAGACCTTAAACCTTTAACCATTCAGTATTGATACCATGTAGCTCTTGTTAATTATGCAATCTGAAAGGGCCACCTATTATGGTCAGCTTGGTTGATAGAATGCAGTATTTCAGATTTTATACAGCCTGTGTGTTGTACAATTCAGGCATTTTATGACCCATGTGTAACCTCTTCGCTCCCTGGCCAGGCCAAGAGCATGCCTCTCACACACTCGTCTTACAACTGATAAAATGGTACGCTTTAGATTGTAGTGATTTACTCGACCTAAAAACTGAAACAAGAACAGTACACTAGTCGCAAGCCATTTATCGGCTGTTCTAAGCAATTAGACGCAGTAGGACAGAAATTACTTACAGCTGTTTAAATAATACAGTGCTGCGATATGCTCGATACTTGCAGCCAACGAATAATTCCAGCCATATGTTAATAACAGTGATGAAATATCACTGCAGCTGGCAACACGAACTTGTGCTACCACCTTTTACTTAGAGAAATAACTTAGCCACTTTTAAGTTTTTTGAAGAAAACGTTTTTTGAAGAAACGTGAACGGAAAATAAAAAAACGATAATCTATTTATGCTCACATCAATTTAAATAAGTAAATATCAAACAGAAAGCAGAAGTTAAATTTTCTACCTAAAAAATTAACTAAAACCAATACAATAGTTTTTTTCAACGAACTTACACAATAAATAACAATTATTTACAGATGTCTTAATATCACTTTATTAGTATAAAATTTACTTTTAACTTTGTTCTGACCTGAAAAACAGTTGCATAAATGTTAACACGTAACAAACTTTTTTTCTTCTTTGCAGCCATCACCAGCTACGAGTCTCACATCCAATGTCTGCTGTTCGTGCAATGTTCTTGATGTCAGCTGCTAGCATTAAGGCTCTGATTGGCAGACGCTCACCGCTGACACGTCGCTCTGTTGTGAAGACCGCTTACAACGTTTCAATAATATGTTCAGCAGAAATTAATAACATGTTCTACAGAATACTAAAGAATACGAGCTTGTGGCAATCCAACACAGTGTACTACTAAACCACATTGCCTATGGTGATGGCTAAGTTTTAAGTTAATGACTGTTCAAGAAAGTTACAACATAAAATTTTAACGAGAAACAGTGTGCGTGAAGGCGCAATACAGAAACTATCATGGTAGGTGAATTAAACAGAGCTAAGTTAATCAGTTAAAAAACTTAAGTGAAGGCTTTCTTACAATAGTGTTGATATCTCTGAAGGACTAAGCAAGTGGTGTATGTATACTGGTCACACTACGCGCAGGGAACACTATCATCACTCAGTGGCTGAATTCAAACATTAACTTAGGCATGTACAAAACCAATAGTATTATCATGCAAAGTTGGCCAGGAGGCCGTATTAATATCACCTTTTATGGGCACAACACGAAATATTTGCATTTGTGTTGTGTCTGGGTGCACGTTATGGAATTAAATACTCACACATGCAATAAAAGACCCATTTTACTAGCTCTGCACTTGCACAGTGCTGCAGCAATGCAAACAGCGTGTGGTGATATTTAATCGGTCTCCTGGGCCATGAAACACCAAGAATTACGTTACAAATCACCACTTAACTCTACTTTCAGAAAACAATGCCCCATGAACATATACACAATGCATGCACTGAAACCGTTACTTATCTGATCATATTCCAACCTGTAATGGCATGCATGTATCCCGTAGAATAAACACAATACGCATCTTACCTCCCACCTACCGTCCTAATTACAATAGATGCTAGAGTATGTGTTTGAGTTGGTCATGACCTAAGTTATTAACTTACTTGTTTCGTCAGTCCACAAATCAGTTCCGCTATTCGTAATGAAAGGGCTACAGAGCAGTACAGATTATGTATTATTTTAAGTACAATCACACACATTCTGCCCTTCCCCTCAAACCACCCTGTAACCAAACTGGTTCGTTCTGTTTGTGCGTATGTGTGTCAGAATTTGGCATGTGTCTAAATAGAAACGACAAAAACTGTTTAAAGGACAAAGATTTTTTCCATGAGCACTGACATAATTTTGACCTCGTAGTGCCACCATCAGCACAAACTTTCCGTTGGCAAATTAATAACACTGACCTTCGTAGCATGCAAGTTATAATATTTCACCTCAAGCCAAATAGAGGTTGAAGGACTTTGTTGCACAGCGATTCCAAGTGAAAGTCTGGGTTTCTGGGTGTGCACAGTTAGAAAAAAAATTTAATTTTTTCCAGCTGGTATCATACAGTAAAAAAAAGAGCAGACAAATGTAATTGTACAGTTAGATACCATAGAGCATTTTTCCATGCCAAACTAACATTCTGAGCAAAAATGAGACACAAGTCTTGAGCAAAACTAGCAAGAAGACACTGAGGTTTCAAATGTAAAACAAATATCAATAACAGTGCTGGTAATGAATGTATATTATCACAGGGACTATTTTTACATACTGAACCCTAGATAACCTTACTAGAAAATAATATTTTAACGCCGGATGTTACGAATAAAGAAAATATTAAATATCATTTAATTGAAGAAAAAGATAACCTTGCAATTTAATTTTAACTACGTAGACAATTTTACGGACTTACTGCTTATTTAAGACCATTGTTGAAGTGCACGAAAATTAAAGGGAAATGAGCAACAACTTTCAGTTCTAGTAATGAAATTTTAACCCACGTTCTGTATCACGAAAATTTTAGTAAAACAACAAAAAATTGTGTCTGTAAAAACAATATGCGACTGTTTTTCCTTATAAATTTTCTTTCTAAATTATTTTTTGAGAGAATGTGTAAATATTTATTATCTGACTTCACCAGCTGCTACTGCTGCAACGTAAGGAATATCTTTATAATTAATATTCAGCTGTTTCTAGAAAAACAATGTACATGACAAGGAAACATTTAAAAATAGACTACTCAATTGTAGGCATACGTTATAGATTGTGAGTGGCAATTAATGTTGACAAAAAATGTGTTTAAGTGTTCTTTCATTATATTTACCATTTGTTTCTGTAGTTAAAATGGAAATTTGGAAGAGTATAAAATAGCAGTCATGTTAACTGTTTTTTACACAGCACATATGGTTTGCAGAATTGTTAACTGTTCGACTAGAATGTATTTATCCGTATTAATAGTTTTGTTTATTAATTAAGACAAAATAAGTAGAGCACTCGCTTCCCACAAAGATAGTCTGGATTTGATTCCAGGTGGGGTTGACCCAGTTTTTCGCATGCAGAGAAAACCCTGCCCCTTGACCCCGAGCTGCTCCATGCTTGCCAAATGTCACCCCCTCACCAACGCTTAAGTCCTAGATTTTGAGTGCTGACCAAAATCTCTTCACTTCACAACTCATTTCTGTTCAGATTAAGACATGATAAATACACTGTAATCTCATATTTCTGTTCCAGTCATTTACATTTTCCTGTTAACGTTACTAATATTATTTGCCATTAATAGTAACACAATACATCCTTAAATAGTTCGTTCCACATTTAGTAGCTTTCCTGCTGGTTACATTCTGCCACACAGAATAAAATCAGTTATATTTGCTGTCATACGTAACATTAAGTTGTATGTGAAACTCAAAAGTGAGGAAACTGTTCAAACAACACTATAGGAACATTAACGATTACTCGCCAAAATAGGATGGCAGGATTAACAAAGGCAAAATGAGCATCAAGTAAAGCAGGATGGCAGCATGTTGAATGCAATCAATACAGAATGCCAGCAGTATAGAAATGAGCGAATGGTACCCGTGAATATACAGTATGTATCATAGGATTTCCTATGACATAGTAAACATCACTAGTATACTAATAGTAAATTTGGTAACACATGTTGCAGATCAAAACAATTATTACTTAAATTACATTAACTATTAACCTATTCTCTGTACTCAGTTTATAAATTTCTGTCCTTCACACAACAGTCCTCTGATTACACAAGTCTCTTTCCAGAAACGTCTTGCTATTAATTATAATAGTACAATTTGCTTGTCCAGCTCACACTGGCAAATGACCTGTCCAACCTTGCACAAACAGTTCCGCCTCGCTCTGACAGTTTCACAGTCGCCCACACATGCTGCATTGTCACCTCTTGATGTGCTGATCCTGCGCTGCCGCCATATACGTCATCTTCACTACGGAGTACACTACTTACCACACACACTAAATGCAACAACACTGCCTCTTGACAGTTGTGGGCTAGTTTATAGTTGGCTGCAATGGCACCTATCTGAAACTTTCTCACAGTTCGGGGACAGTGCTGGTTTGGTTGACGTATGCCACAATTTCCAGTGTTAAGGTAACTTTCAATCATAATCCAGGCACACACTTCAAGGACAGCTGGCGCCCACCCAGCGGAAAGCCCATCACGTCAACGACAGGCCAGATAGGCAAAAACATCCTCTTGTCGCCGATAGTGCAGGCAGGGGAATGGGGAGAAGAGGGAGGTGTATATTTCCACCTCGCCAGCATGCTTGAGTGAGCACTGCCTCATTACAATTTCAATGGAATTAAAGTTACACCAGTTATCATGGTTTCACAAAAAAAAAATTATTAAGTCACAATTATAGCCAACGTTTTACTTAATTAGCACAGTATTTGTACATATAGGCTTCTAATTAATTTTACTGCAAAATAATGCTTGCTTGTTCGTATGACTTTATCAATTTTAACGACAAAAATTTCCATGCAGTATTAGTTAAATGACATTAGGGTAACCTATTGAAAATGCAGTTCCATCAGGTTAATTCAACATGCCATTATTTAGCACATTAATTAAGAGTGTTACATTAACAAATGCATTTTAAAAATGCTGTTCAATTCAAATATTACTGTACATTTAAAGCTTTTAGCCAACATATCTGTTTAGATCTTGTAGCACTATTCAGAGAATTACAATTAAAGTATGTTAAAAATAACATTTCTATTTCTCAAATGAATAAACTTTAACAGTCACTTGCATTAAGGAAGGTTAAGCATAATTTTATTATTTTTAATTTTTTGAAAATTGAAATGGTTTGTAAATTATGTCCATTATAAGTTAATAACTGCTACATTTTGGAGTGTGTATCAGTGCATTATATTGACCATAAAGATTTTGAATACCAGTTCATATCATTATTGGTAAAAAATTTTTATCAGCTCAGCACTAATAGAGTAAACAACTTTGAATAAATCTATTTGGACTAGACCAGTCTTTCTTGTATTCAGTCTGAAAATTACTGTAACTAATTTTTATAAATCTAAAATATTTTTGTTGTTAAAATATGCTTATCATTTTAACACTAGGTAAAATTAATGTATTTGGAGTTAAATTTCTGTCCATTAAGATTTGTTACATAGAGAATTTACTCTACATACATACAGAGAAGATATTTGACAGCAAGATTTATCTAACAGCATTTACCTTGAATGCTTGTTTATTTCCCTACACATTCATTTAATACCCTCAAATTTTTTACAATACAATTCACCTACCTGAAAAAGTCTGGTGAAACATCCAAGTCTTCCTCAATAATAATGGCATATTTGGCAAGAGGAAATATGTTAAAAGTAGCAGTCAAAGATGCCTTGTAATGCTGTGATATTCTGGCATTTTTCACACCTATTGGTGTGTGTTGTATTCCTCGCAGACCAAACAGTTTTGTTACTTCGAGTGGCTCGTCAAAGTAGCCATCAATGAAAACTGTAACCATCTCTGGGTTGGCTCCAGCAGCAGACAGCAGTGAGCGCAACATCCTACATCAAATATAAAACAATACACTTTTATAATTATATTCTCAGTTCACTCTTACCAGAGTTCTGAAGTAAACAAATCATATCATGTAACTGCAACTCACCAGCTTCTAATTGGCTTAATTTGTGCAGCGCACTGACCTACAAACCAACAAAACTGTATACAGACCGTATCTTAAAATCCAACAGTGCACTACCAATAAAAACTATACTGCTTGAAAATGTTGTACATGTTATCAATATGTAAATGAGAAAATTACATGAGAACTTTTTGCCCTTATCTTTTTGGAAAATATTATTTGGTTGATCACCAAACAATCTGTCAACAATTCTCACCATACATTCTTATGTGATTAAAAAAAATATGTGGATTTTTTTGTGCCACACAAATACTACAACAAGTTTGTGTAATAATGCAGACAACTATCCATATTTCAAAAAATTATGAAACACAATTTCACTGTTCACATAACCTAATCTGCACCCACGAACCAAAATGGAAAACGGATATAAAAAAACCATTGACAGTAGCAACAACACTGAAGTGTTAATGTCCAAAAGTACACTGGAAAATATTATATTATTTTGTGACACTTGCATAGTAGTAAAAATTATTTTTACAGCAGATTTTATTGAACTAAACTTTTGGTATTTTCACAAACAAGTATGAGAGTACTTACATCCCTAAATACTCACAAGTGTACCAAGAAACTCAAATGTTAAAAAATGTGTCAGTCATAAAATAACTCCTGAATCAACTGCACAGACATGTTGTCCGCTAATCAGTAATTATAATAACAAATGTGTAGTGTCATAGATTGCGCTAGTAACACATGTTAATACTATGCATTTGTTAATAAAACTTTCTTATTAGGTAATGGACGATAAATTTATATGTCCACAACAGATAACAAAGACGTATTTCTTGTGCAAGACCTCGGTGAACAGCAGTCGGCAGCCAATGAACATGTTTGTTTGTAATCTACTTTGTTTATTGTAAAACTCAGGTAAGAACGAATGAAGAATAGTATACCTCAACACTACATAAAGTTTGACAGCAAAATACAAAACACAAATCAATAATTACAGTAAAAGCCTTTTTAGAAGTTCCCTGCTTATACGTTAACAAATCTTGCACATTGTCTATAGGCAAAGGTGAAATTTAACCCTTTAAATTATTTCTTTCTATGACATCTTAACCGGGTTTTACTGTGGTAATCAGAACTTAATTTACTACAAACAGAAAATTTGGGTTGAGGGAAACTTTTATAACAAAACAGTACCCTAGGACTATGAAATATGTTCAAAAAAACATTCTACAAACTACAGTACTAAAACCATGTACAGTACAATTCAGAATGTTGTAAGTAATTTCAAAGAGTTCAATTCAATAGTTTTGAAATATTTGCCTGCTTAACTGCCACTTCCTTCTGCTTGTGCATGCTGCACCTCCTAAGCAAACATATAATGCCAAACATGTCTCAAATTACATCCACAACATGGTTAAGTAAGAGTAAAATTTGATGTAGGACACTAGTCTTTGCCATTGTTCTCTCAAGGTCGCCTATGTCCAAACACACAAGCACGTGTAACTTGTGGCAGCTGGAAGTATAAAGTTTCGTGCTACCACCTGTTGCCACTGGTAGTGATCATAGACACCTCAATACTGCTGCCTGTGTTCGTGTTGTGCCTCTAGACTTAGCCATGGGCCGCTTTGTTCAGACATTTTTGACTAGTCTGGATTCTCTACAACTTGGGAAACATCACGACTCTGAGATTCTGGGCATGCGTGTCTGTTATCACACATTAATACCCACATCATTATGACTCTGGTATTGTATCATCACCTTCAAGTAGTCTCCAACTTCTAACCACTGTTTTAGCTTACCTGAGATTGAACCATGTGATGTTACTTACAACATTGGTGACACTTTTCTTTTCTAAACATTGCTTTGTTAAACTGTGCTTAAGCGCCATTATGATTATAACAAAATTTCTTATTCTTCTTTCATCCACGAAAAGTGTCTTAGGATTAAATACTGCAGAAATATTAACAAAGGCATATCTAATTTAATTCTTTATTTCCCACACAGGTTGTGCACACTGCACCCTGACTTGAAAATGAATGACACAGAATTGTGACCATCAGACCAAAACAACTGATTGAACCACACACACTGACAGAATAAAAACCTTGTGGTTCTAACACAACGAATTTACCTCAACACTTCCTCTTGAAAACACTGTGTTGAAGCCCAATATAAGTAAAAGATGCAGTCTAGCATGCACACCAGCCTTCATCGATACTCAATATCATACAAGGCAAAAAAAAACTTGCATGTTAACATGTTTAATCTTTGGCCAAGACTTCATCAAAATTTTCGAGACCATTTTTTCTGTAAGCAAACACGTAAGAAGAGTTTGTTATTCAGAACATTTTCTCTAACAAAGTGATGCCTAACATTTATATATTTTGGCTTTTGATTGATTATGACACTATTTTGCTATATGAACTGTTCATTCCATAATTTTAACAATACATTACACAGGTTTTCACTTCTACTAAAGGCTTTAGTTGTTTAAATAGTGATCTGAACCATATCACTTCCTGTACTGCACTACTTAAGGTCATATATTCAGCTTCAACAGTACCAAGTGCAAGTGCAAGTACTTGTTCAATTAATGTTTCTAGCTCTGCATTACATTCTTTGTTAAACTCTTAATTTTAGGTTCACAGTAACATTGAGATATCTGAATGTTAATTTAATTGAGACCCACTGACACAATTTATGACAATTGTTTGGTTTACCTACAGAATTTACTGCAAATGAGATGTGGTCTCAATAACTGCAACAAATATAGTACATACACTACCACCAGCATATTGACAAGGCACTGTTGTACAGCACAGTTCTCTGTCTGGTGAGTCTCACAGTTAATTACCAACTTCTATCTCTTGATTTCTTTAATTACAAACAAGAATCTTATTTTGACTGTACCAGCCCTTGACTGATGAGGAAACCACTGATGCAACAATTTCAGCATCTCCCACTCTGCTACAATACGATTCGTGCTCATTTCGACTGGTGGTTGCACGTCAAACTTTTCTGGCAAATAACAATAAAGATAAGCAGACTTGACATCTGTGTGGGTCATCTTCAAATCTTCTTATGACGACTGTAGACTATGTTTATTTGTAGTCTATTCCAGCAAGTCCAACATGGTTCTTTTATTCGAAACCGCCGTAACTCCGACGTGTTGCTAGAATGACGCTAGCATCATGACGGTTGCGCGAAAATGTAAGCATGGATCGTCATGTCATAACGTTTCTACCAGATTTATTGTGTCGAATGGACAGTTCCAAAGAGGAATATATGCAGAGGTTGGTACGAAAGTTGCAGTAGTGACATGTTATTTTTGTGTGTTGGAGAATCTGCTTTCAAATTTCAACCAATAGAAAACCTCTGTAAACAAAAATATTATACAGCTCTAATAAGAACGACATTTGCACATAACCTGAATTTTATTTACAAGTAACCCTTTAATTTATTACACGTGTGAACAGAACTTGAAGAAACTGTGGTCAAGTGGCGATATTCTGTGGCAGTCGTGTGGGGTTTGCTGTTAATATTAATTTCACGGGTCAGTGTAAATATCACTATAGTAGTAGCTGTCGAAATAGGAAGATCACTACTTGACTATCATTTACTATACCTTAATTTGGCTGTTTATAAGAGCAATGTTAAATAAAACATTGTAAATAAGCTTAACACAAAATTTTTAACATTTCAGTATGTATCTTATAATTTTTAAGTATACATTTGATTTACTACGACAAAATTATTTTCTATTAGAGCATTTATAATAAATAACAGAAGACTATAATTACTATTCTCCAGTCAATAAAAAAAATTACCAAAGATTTGAGAAAAAAATATATTTTGTGGTCTCATGTACCCCATACACGAAATGGTTCCCTATCTAGGAACAAAGACAATGCATGAACATAAAAACCTACTGCTAAAAACTTTTAAAAGCTTTAATAGTCTTCATCTATGTCTGTAAGGTAGAAAAGTTTTAGGTTATTTGCCAAAATACAAACGATAGCAATGTTTTTAAAAGTTAACTACGTCACATATAAACACTGGTTTCTCAGGGTATTTTTCAGGAGAGAATAATTTTGTGCAATGTGTTTTGTACTACAGATTCAAGATATGAATATTAAAATACCCGAATTTGTTCTACCGCACGTCACTTTCATTCGGTTTGGTTATATTTACACATTAAAATTAAAGACAAAACACTTGCGTACGCTAATACAGTGCCAATAATTACCTAAATGTGCATCAGTGAAAACATTTTGTTTTTGTCTTCAAAAACATTCCATTCAAACTGTATTACTTATTTCGGTATTAGTGATCAGTATGGGTAAGACGTACGTTATGGTTGTATGGTCAAGTTATGGGTAATTCTACGTGTACAGTAATTAAGCTTTAAGTTTATCTTTGCACGTATTGTTTACACTGTGTGCCAGCTTTATATTAGTTACAAATATATATGTTTTCACGTGAAACTGTGAATATGGCATTGTTTCTATCAATGTTTACTTCAAATACGCACATTGTCGGCTTTTTGACACACTAAAGTACCTCATCAGTGTAATGACGGTCCATGTTGTTCATCTGAAACACTTTGACGGGCAACAAACAGAACCATGCTCACTATTTTGACGAATCGTCTTTCCACTGACACGTGGTTCTGACAATGGGGAGAAAACACAAACAATGCTCAACTTGCAGGCCTTTGCACATAATCTTTAACTACTTATTTTGTTAAAGAAGTTCAAAGGCTTTCACGGCCGTTGTCTACAGGGCCTAGGCTTCTTGGTTGTAACTGCATGAATGTCACATTTCTTCCCGACGTTTCCGACAGCATTGCAGCTTCCATCTTCAAGGGTGAAGTTTCTAGTCGCAGTAACTATTTCCTTCTGAGCCTCTGTGAAGGCCTTCTGCCTTTATATACTGTAGGCTGTACCTGGGTGTTCTCTGGTTGGCTAAGTATGTCGGCTAATCCACGGCCTCCTTGGCTGTGATTGGCTGAGGTGTTCGGCCAATCCCTGTCAACTTCGCTCCTGATTGGCTGGGATGATTGGCCAGTCGTGGAGGGGCTTATTGTGGTCAATTTGGTCCAGCTGAGTTTTTTCATTTAAAAAAGTGGTGCCCAACTATTGCTTAGTTTGTATCCATCTTCCCTGTTGATGTTGGATGGGTGCTTCACAATTTCTGTCGCCTATTGGATGTATCTCTTCTTATAATTAGAGATGTTGACAATGGTGTTATATTTGTCAAATTCAACACTGTGTTTGGTTTCGACTGAGTGTTCTGCTATGGCTTACCGAGTATTTTCCTGTTTGTAATCTCTGATGTGTTCTTTAACCCTGGTGATGACTCTTCCAGTTTGTTCAATGTATACTTTCCCACAAGAGCAGGGAATTATGTATACACCTGCGAGTTTTGTTGTGCTGGAAAATGCCTCCTACCTTGGATCGTAATAAGGTTGTGGTCAACTTCACAGATAAGCACCTGGATGAAGCCAACACATCCATTTTAGCAAAGGGTATGAATTTCACTGTAGCACCTAAGAAACTGCCTGTAGAAGAATTTATCTGTGGAATAGAAAATTCCATCTGCCATCTACCTCAAATCACAGCAAATGAGATCCGAACCGAAGCCACAAGAATCCTGCGTAAAGCCAAGCCACCTCGATCTAACATCAGTCGGGACGAAAGACAAGCACTAAAAGAACTATGCAAGGACAAAGACGTTGTGATCTTGAAAGCAGACAAAGGAAATGCAACAGTTGTAATGAACACTTCAGATTATGAAGACAAGATCGCCGACCTCCTGAAGGATTCAGTTTACTCAAAAACAAGTCGAAACCCTCTCACACAAATTGAAACAATCACTAAGAAACTGATTGCCAAATCCAACATACCAGACGAAACCAAGAAACGGCTGATTGTCAGGGATGCCAGGACATCAGCTTTCTATGGTCTGCCTAAGATACACAAGGAGGAAATACCTCTTTGACCTATAGTCAGTGCTATAGGATCCCCTACTCAAGCTCTGGCGAAATACCTCAACAAACTAATTCAACCAGCTATTCCAAATTCAGCCTCACAGATTCGGAACTCTTCACATTTCATTGAAATACTACAACAACTTTCTCTCCAACCGAGCGACATCCTAGTCAGCTTTGATGTAGTTTCCCTCTTCACCAAAAAGAAGCTCTCCAAGTCCTCCAAGGACACCTTGGAGATGATGACCAGAGCAGAGACATGTAAAAATGACTGAACACTGTGTATCGTCGACTTTCTTCTCATTCAGGGGACAAACATATGTGCAAAGAGAGGGTGCTGCCATAAGTTCTCCACTTTCCCCTCTCCTGGCCAACATCTTTATGGACAACTTCGAGAGAAAAGCTATTGGTACCAGCAAATACAACCCGAAGTGCTGGTACAGATATGTCGACGACACCTTTGTCAACTGGAGCCATGGAAGAGAGAAACTACCAGACTTCTTAGAACACCTTAATCATATCCACCCGAACATTCAATTTACTTTGGAAATAGAAAAGGATGGAAAACTGCCAATTCCTGGATGTCTTAGTCACAAGGAACAAAACCAACCACCTGGGCCACGAGGTCTATCGAAAGCCCACTCACACTGACAGGTATCTACATGTCAGCTCACACCATCCACCATCACAGAAAAGGACAGTCATTTCTACATTAGTAAACAGAACCAAGAACATCTGCAAGGAGGCCAACATTAAGAAAGAGATGATGCACATTTCAAATGCCCTTCAAGCAAACGGCTACTCCAAAACAGAAATAAACAAAGCCATGAGACCATCTCAAGGGAAGAAAAACACCGAAAAACTTCCTCATATGGCTGTCATTATTCCATATGTCAAGGGAATATCCAACCAGCTCTCTCGCCTTTTCCGAAAGAACAACATCCACGCTAGGCTATACAGAAACCGATCAACAAGAAACACCCTGGCTTTAGTAAAAGGTAAGACTCCAGCAGAACAACTCACAGGTGTATACAGAATTCCCTACTCTTGTGGTAAAGTATACATTGAACAAACTGGAAGAGTCATCACCAGGGTTAAAGAACACATCAGAGATTACAAACAGGAAAATACTCGGTAAGCCATAGCAGAACACTCAGTCGAAACCAAACACAGTGTTGAATTTGACAAATATAACACCATTGTCAACATCTCTAATTATAAGAAGAGATACATCCGAGAGGCGACAGAAATTGTGAAGCACCCATCCAACATCAACAGGAATGATGGATACAAACTAAGCAATAGTTGGGCACCACTTTTCCATATTCAAAAAACTCAACTGGACCAAATTGACCACAATAAGCCCCTCCATGACTGGCCAATCATCCCAGCCAATCAGGAGCAAAGTTGACAGGGACTGGCCGAACACCTCAGCCAATCACAGCCAAGGAGGTCGTGGATTGGCCGACATCCTTAGCCAACCAGAGAACACCCAGGTACAGCCTACAGTATATAAAGGCAGAAGGCCTTCACAGAGGCTCAGAAGGAAATAGTTACTGTGACTAGAAACTTCCCCCTTGAAGTTGGAAGCTGCAAAGCTGTCCAAAATCACGGGAAGAAATGTGACATTGACGTGGCTACAACCCAGAAACCTAGACCCTGTACTTGTTTTGTATTGAATTTAATTGTCAGGATTTATTATCTTGAACTTCCATTTGGGTTTAAATGTGTTTACAGTATAATATTATGTAAGGCAGACTATTCAAATGGATTATTTCTAACCAATGACAGTGTTTTCCCATTCTGACACTTCTGGGCTTATCAGTGCTTCCTCTGGAGTTAGTGGTTCAAAATTTTCAGCCCCCAGGTAAGTAATGAAATCTGGATCCTTGATAGCTTTACGAGCTTGTCAGATCTCATTGGTTCTTAGACATTTCATCATCCTTCTCTTCATTCTCAAACCGAATAGCCACATTTAGAAGAAATAATACAGGTCTTCTTTACTTCTTGTTTTTCTTCTTCAAACAAAATGGATTTCTGAACTTTTCTTGAGAGAAGGAAATACTTGCAACTCTGTCATGATTCACTGGTATTCCAACATCTTGTGTTCCATGAAAACAATGTCTCTAGGTTAATCAGATGATAGGTATGCCGCACATACAAGGATGGACCACATTCAAAAACCTTCTGAAGAAAATGGCATATCGAGGAGAGTCAGATTATTGTAGTAGCTAATTACAACTTGCCTAGGAAATTTTCAGAAGTTCTGGGATTCTCATTACCACAGACACAAATAAGGTTCTGTTACATTTCTCCACATCATGTATGAAGTCAACTTCAATTAATAATATCTTTGATCAAGCTGTGCAATCCTTTTCTTCAGCTTCATTCGGTTTTGTATGAAAATAGTCTCCCTGTAGTATCCCAAATGGGGAGAACTTAGTTACAAAAAGGCAGGGTTCACAAAGTTAAGTCATTTAAATGATAACATGGACACCACTATGTTTCTTCATACTTTTTATTTAACACTGTCATTTCCATCACCACATGAAAATACAGTCTTACATATTTGACAAAGTAAAGGCTCCCTGGCCTTCAATAAAATTTACAAGATTCTGGTCCTCTGACCAGCAAGACGTTCAGTCCACGTAAAAGCCCGAGATAGTCTTGTCTCCCCATCCATACTATAAGGGAACTTGGGTCGTGCCAATCACATGACCATGCCCCCTCCACCTGGAGTAAACAGAAGTCCATCGAGTCCAAATCTCCTAATAAGGCTCAATAGCACTGAGCCTCATGTACTGACATACACAACTTCTTAGAATAAGTCACATGATGAGTTTCACTGGCATTACTCACATACCATCAATCACAAAATCAAACTGATGGCAAACACTCATATGACAATTATTAAATAAAGTACCACCAAGGTCAAACATAATGTGGTGCAGAACAACAATGATGTTTTAATTATAGCCTTTCTTTATTTATAATAACACCGCCTTAAAATTTATACTTCACTTGTATCATGCTTAAGTAACAATACACTAAATTACAATTTAAAGAATCTGTCCTATTTATACCTATATTCGTACACAATTTAGTTTACATAGCTTAATATTATAATTAAAGAGATCTTTTAAATCAAACAATCGACCTATGGTCCAATACCAGTATTCTATAATATGTACAACTATTTAGAGTATCAAATTCTTGGGGGAAACCCCATTTTTAACACAAGGCCTTACACAACATCCCACTGATCATATAATGGTAGTATAGCTGTGCCCTGAAGTTTCAACAAAACATAGTTTTCGCAGCCCTTTAGTTTTTCCACAAACAAGGCTGAATTCGCCACGTGGTACACTCACGCCAGCATTTATCAGCAAGAGACATTAGTACCTCTGTCCGCAGCCAGACATATATGTTAGAACAATAATTGCCATTATTATTATTCTAACACATAATACTACTCATAACCTTTGTCAAGGTTGTTTAAATAATGTGGAAATATATGACAATGGCATATCCAACTTAACTCTGAACTGCCCACTACGATCGTGGACACTGCATGCTGACTTGACAATGAATGACACAAAGGATTGTGACTATCTGACCAAAACCACTAATTAATTATATAATAGAGATAATGCATACAGTAGTGAACACACACTGCATGAACCAAACAATAGTGGTACCAGTGGCGGCCGGTCAATGTTTTGAGCTCAGTGCTCTGAATATAATTTCCTACACCCCTTTCACCGCTAAATCGCTATACTTTCTTTCCCTGCTAATAATCATATGTTTAACTCAAAGGTATAGGACTTTTGCTTTACATGTATTGAGAAATTGCTCTGCGTTTCATGGCAAGCAGTAATGTAGCCAATAAAGTGCGTTGTAAAAAACTTTCAACCTAAAGATGTTATCTACAATGTATAGGTACTCGTTAAATACACAAGCAATGAATACCACTAACGGCAAGTTATTATCCTACAATCTCAGTTTCTGTACATTTGTTCTTACTGCATTCCCTCTGTGTTTCCTCATGATTAATGTGAACCCGACTAGTAGATAAAATGCCAACAATATCGCATGTGAGACGTCTTAAGACTAACTACATTAGAGTTCAGCTTGTCTCCGACTCGTAGATAAAATGCCAACAATATCGCATGTGAGACGTCTTAAGACTAACTACATTAGAGTTCAGCTTGTCTAAATGCAGACGCAATTTTTTAACACACGCGAAGTAGGCATACTTATATCTTCAGACCCGCATCGGCATATCATTTTGATACGATTAAATAACTATTTCGAAAACTATAACTTAATAACTCCTTCAATTATGAAAACTAGACATTTCATGTGCTTATCCACTCGAAAATCAACACATACACAAACCTAAAATAATTTTCCACTCACCGTCAAGCAACACAGAATTTTCACAAAAATTAATCAATATTGTAAAATTCGACTTACCAAATTATCCCATCATAAAGCGTCGGTAATGTAT
>PNEQ01106326.1:0-16897 GCA_003012365.1 Medauroidea extradentata
AGTTGCCATTATCGGTAGAATGATTTAGTTTATTAACTGCGTGTGAAAATTACAAATTGTTAAGAAATGTTTATTCTGATTTGGCTTGTCACGAGATGTGGTTACGGACGACGTGACTTCTTTTGTTTAGTCTGCAGGTACGATGACTCAGTGAATATGCTGGTTTGTTTACTCACATAATTTTACCGTTACGACATTTTACTAATACATTTAATTGTTTCGGGCTGTTCGTTTTTAAATAGTTTTAATATTTACTGAAATTCTTCATGTAAAAACGATATCAGCGTGTAATTTACTGCGGTGGTGCCAGTTTATTCGTACGATAGATACGGGAAATTCGATTAATCGAAGATCGATAAAAGCGAAATTTTTTGCATTGAGCATATAGGATTTATGACAGGACCGTTATAAATATTTGATAGATACGGGAAAACGATACATGCGAGTTCGATAGATAGAGGTTCGACTGTACCTGCTAGGACATTACCACTGGTCATACTAGGGGACATGTAGCGGTAGTCAGGAGAGGCCTGCCTGGGATTCCGAGTTTGGAACCCGAGCCAATCACATTGCTTGGTGTAACATAAGAGCACTACTGTAAGAGGAACTAGTCTTACGTCCAGGAATTTGAACAGTGAATTTTATCGGAGCATAGTCTTGTTTGGACGCATTTGAATCAGAATTTAATTTCAAACCACTTTGCTCTCTGGGTGTTTGACGGTAAATGCAAGTGTTTAAAAGTTATGCTTAGTGAAATCAGCCCTCGCCTTTTTGAGGAGTGAGCAAGGATTAGCGGGCCGCGGCACATGGGAGAAGCTGGGTGGGGGAGGACAAAGACAGCAAGTTCCATGAAAATTGTGAAGGACATGGAGTGTACGAATCTTTTACTTCCTGGTGCTTCGGCGCAAATTTAGTTTTATATTTATTTTAATAATTTTAATTGTTAAACTAGGCAGTATTATACCATGGTAATCATAGTAAATTACTGAATTTTTCTATGTTAAAAAATTTCTTTATAACCTGTGCAGTTCAATTTAGAGAAAATATATGTTTATATGAGATCATTCTAGAACCTTCTAGAACATTCCCTGGAAACGTGATCGTAAACAGGGGAGGCAGGCAGTTTGGACGGCAAAGAGGGCTTGGCCGCGGGACCGCTAAGATAGTGTAGGGCGTGCGTCCTGACGGGAGAGGAGTTTTTTCTGAATTACAAGCCAAGTGAAATATTGGTATCCGAGGAATGTTCTAAGGTGGCGTGTCGCCCGCTGATTTTTTTTTTTTTGTTATTTGCTGTTAAATAGTTTAGCTGTGACAAGAAAAGAAAGAAAAAGAATAAAAGTTTAGTTTAAAAAAAAGTGAAATCTTGGACTAAATTAATTACTTCCTAGTCGTTTTTACGGACCCACTTAAGACCCCTGAGATAAGAGGACGCTCGTTGCTGACCGGCGCACAAATAAAAATTTTATATAAAGGTTAAAGTGGCTGTATGTACCACCACAACATGTTGACTGCTAATGTGCGCCACAATCACTAACGCATGGATTGTACTTATGTTGCGCTACAGTACGAGCATTGCAGTTGGACTTGAGTATCTACGCTGCAATCAGTCACCCTACACTAAGAATATATCTTAGATGAATACCGTACTGTTACTTTATAGTTTCATTTTTTTTTCTTCTCCCTATTGTCATGGTAGAAGTACTATAGGAATTCTTGTTACATTACTATAACAAATATCATCATAATGTTTAATGTATGCAATTTTAAGTACAATTTATTTCCTATTGTTTGTGGTTAAGTGTAAGAGAAGGCGACAATGCCTTAACTTCGCCACAATGAAAATAAAGACGATTTATTATTATTATTATTATTATTATAAAACAATTTGACTGACTGCTGCCTAAATATACATTACAAGCTCAACAGCATATTTCACACCTTTCTTCTCAGAAGCTAAAGAAACTACAAATAAAGTACTGTAATCCAACATGGCTACTGATGACCCACCAACTACGAGCAACATCAACGTACTAACCAGCGTTACGTCTCGCGACGCTGCTGCGGCACTCATGTGCAAGCTGGGTTGTTTGACGGAACTAGAACAATCCAGGGCGCGAGCAAACGTTCCCACCGACCTGGAAATAACTAAAAATTGGTCTATTTGTCTGTCCGTCAGGCTGTGTGATGGCGTCCACACGAGGGTCTCCAAGTCTTCTAAGTTTCTACAGTCTGCGTCATCTGCACACACAACAATCACAACATTGAACATACAGTGCTCGGGGCTTGTACATACTATCAACCCGCACCCAGGCTGTCAACAAGGCTGTATTACACACCAATGCCAGAACAAACATTATAACTGAGCTGAGGAAAGACTCCATTCAAATGGACTCCTAATATCTATTATAGTTTTTCTTGGATCAAAAATTTCAAATAGTACAGCATTTACGAAGACAGTTAACCTGGTTAGAGTAAACTTACCACATATTTCTTTCAATAAGTAATGTGACTGAAGTTGACTCAAGCTGAAAGGGTTTACTGAGTTAGCTAGATCTACTAGGTCAGCTCTGGGCTCAGCCTCTTTGAGATTAGGGCAACTGGTGTTAGCAGACAGTGCGTATTAAATAATGTAGCAAAAACCATACATGAAAAATCACTCAAAAATGGTTAACATTAGACATAATAAAATAACGGAATGAAACTAGGTACATTGTTCAAATTATCACTAAATAAGTAAGGTGCTGTACATATGTAGAAGAACGGAGCTCGTGACATGTGCTTTCTCTCACCTTGTTGCAAATAACATTTGTGCAGTACATACGTACTGCTTTCATACAGCAGAATTTTCTTTTAGATAAGCATGTTTTCTTTGGACATAAAAACTGTTGACCATCATCATTATTTAGTAAAATAGTTTACAAGTGTAAAACATTTTAAGACCTACCGTTCAATACCAGCCATCTCAAAACCATCAACTGGTGGCTGAGGAAACTAAAATAGAATAACCCTATTAACTGAATCAGGTTACATTTGTAAACGCCTACTAACCTTAGAATAGACAACGTAGCTGCACAAATATTTTAATATGCATAACGTCATACAAAAATAATTTTAAAACATTTAATTAAATGGTTACAATATAAATGTTTAATTAGTGTCAGAACATTTTGAAACATGAATATTTTTTAAGTAGCAGAACAGGAGACAATAATATTTAAGTGAACATTTAACATAGGCAGCCAGGTATGAATCTATGCAGACACTGTGCTATCGACTCAGGCAAATCAAATGTTGCAACCCACTCGAGATAACCCCACGCACATCATTGTTGTTGAAGCAAAATTTAAAACAAAGTAGTATCTTGAATGCTACGTAAGACAATAAAGAAAGAAGATACACGAGCACAAAGTAATTCTGACCTGGCCGTATCACTACCACTACCGGTCTCGTAGTCGCACTACACAATGTATACATCGACTCCCATGTCTTGACATTGGAGAAGCAGGTGAAATGCCTCTCTTGTCGTACACAGAGGTATATCAGAACCACAGAACCAAACAAGTCCAGCACATATCACAATTATGTATCTTGACAGCTGGTGTCGCCAATATTTTAACTACAGACAAAGTAGCATACCATTTAAAAACACCGGACGTGATTATACAGCCTGATGAAGCAGTAGTAGCAGCCCTGAACTACAAATCAGTTAACTTCCATCACCGACGTTGAAAACAGTGTGTGGTACATGTGACAAATAAGTAAGCATTTTGGAGTAACTATAACACATCAACACGACACCACATCCGGCATTAGTTAGTAAACTGTTTTATTCTATTGTAATTGTGTCACTCGTATAACTGTTTCACAAACTACCGCACCATTATCAGTCAACCTGTACTAGTAATAAAAACAAAGGACTGCCATGTTGTAAGTGTGAACTGAGGCTTCTTGTGTGTTCGTGTGTGTGAGTCTTAGGAAATTATGTTTTAATATTCTGTGCATATATTTACTACATTGCAATGCAGGGATTAAAACACGTGGCCTGAAACTGACAGCAACAACGGGATATTAAGATGTGTTTTGGAAGACAGGAACTAGAAAAATGTTCAGCCTTGACAAATATTGCCCGGCAGCTTGGAATTTCTGCAAAACCAGTTGCAAAGAAAGAAGCAGCAACCAAACCAGAGAAAAGTGTTAGCGGGATAATAAATGTTGCGTGTAGTTTTTCAACAGAATTTGTTGCACTGGTAGTTCTAGTCGTGGGCCTGTATACGAACAGTTTTTTCAAGGTTCTGAATCAATAAATTCTTTTTATATGAAAAAGACCATGTAAGTAAGTAAACTGTACCATTTAATATCAAGTCCACATGAGATTTTGTGCCTGTCATGCAAAAATGTAAGCCTACATATTGACACAGGTACCAAAAGAAAAGGACATAAGACTTAGGCCTATGTATTTCCTGGGCATTAAAGTGTACTTGTTAAATTTAATGTATTACCAAATAGATTATAAGCTGACCTGGGCAAACAGGCATACCCAAGTTTGTTTACTGTTTACACTTCATGTTGATATATTATTTTCATTCACGTTGCGAGACTGCAAATTTTTGCTATATAGTCTACTAGATATATTTTTACAAGTTTTTAAAAGTATTTTGAGTGGTAAGACTACGATGATAACACTGATATTAAAATTGTTTTAATTTTGAAGAGACCCTACCACTAAATGTAAGCTTTTTTTAATAGTCTACAACTTGAAACTTAAAACATAGAGTTCTATGATATGATAGTGGAACAAGAAAAATAATATTGCATTAACTAATGCTTGTGAGTATTATCTTATTTTAGTTTAAAGATGTTTGCTTGCACTGTCATATGCTCTTATAATTTCTGTTTGTTGTAAGCAAACAAGCTACAATCTACTATTATTCAAACTTTTTAGGTGTCCAGTAGAAAAAAAAAAAAAAAAAAAAAAACAAATACTCTAAGTTACCCATACATGTTAATTTTAGGTAATGGCCTTACATGTTACAACAGGTTTGAGCATACTGTACCTAAGAATATATATTATAAACAATCTTGCATCTTGAAGGATTATATTACCTTGACATCTGTAGAGTAGGCTATTCATTACTGTAATATTAATAATTATCCATTAACATTGCCATCTAACCCTAGTAAGATTAATGTGCAGCCAGTATTAAAAACAAATTACCTACTTGTTTGAGATCTAAAAATAACCAAAAGAAAATCACAATACATTTAGGATATTATTGCAATCAAACTGTCGACATGTTCAGATTTTTTTAATTTATTTATTTTTTTATTTATTTATTTTTTTAAATTTATTTATCAGCATTCCAGTAGACCTTGAATGAGCAGCTGCTCTAAGGTGTAAAATTTGTCAATTCAATATCATATTACAGAACATGTTCCATACACTATACACACATCCAACAATATGGGTACAATTTTGTGTGAATACATTTACGGATAAACACATACAGCTACACATACTTTTAAACAAATGAATCTGTGCAAGTAAACATCTACATACATATCCATACACACAAATTCAGATAAGGAAGGTTCACAATTTAAGAGTTCAAAAATGTTTTTGAAATTAGATATTCCTTTAATACCAGTTTGAATTGTTTATCTTTACTTCTGCAAAGGTTTTTTAGATTTAATGGAAGTTTATTGAATAATTTCAGTGATGTAACATAAATGCCTTTCAATTGTAGAATAGATTTTATCTGAGGCATGTGTAAGTCATCCCTTATTCTAGTATCATGATGATGTATTGCTGTATTGGGATTAAAGATGTACATATTTTTATTTAGGAAAATTAAAGAAGAATAAATATATTGGCTAGGTAATGAAAAGATACGATGTTTTTTGAATAATGGTTTACACGAATCCCTATATTTACAATTGCTTATAATCCTCATTGCCTTTTTCTGAATAATGAACACCCTTGTGGCTTCTGAGCGGTTTCCCCATGTTAGTATGCCATATTGCATTAGTGAGTGAAAATACCCAAAATACATTAGTTTCATTACATTACCTTCTGTTTTCCCAGCCATGCAGCAGAGAGCAAAACACGCTGACGTTAATTTTTTACATAATATATCAATATGATTTTTCCAATTTAGTTTTTCGTCAATTAATAACCCAATAAATTTTGAATTTTGGGATTGATTTAAATCTTCATTGTAGCAGGAAATATTTACATCTTCATGAATTTTATTTCTAGTTATAAATTTAACAAAGTTTTTTTTTATTTAAGGTTAATTTATTTGCCTTGAACCAAGTACTTAATTTTATAAGGATATTTTCAGCTGCTTCTTTTAGGAGGGTTTGAGACACATTTTCTATAACAATACTAGTGTCGTCAGCAAAAAGAATGACAGAAGCTTTTTCATTTAGTATGCCTGGTAAATCATTGATATTAAGAAGAAACAATAAAGGTCCCAACACTGACCCTTGTGGAACACCGTGTTTTATATTTCCTGACTCCGAAATGAACTTTTTATTCGTTTGATGATCTTTTAATGTTACATTTTGTTGTCTTGAATTTAAATATGAAATTAGCAATTTTTGTAAATGATCACCAATGCCATAGAATTTCAACTTTTTAAGTAATATGCCATGGTTTACACAGTCAAAGACTTTTGCCAGATCACAAAATATACTAATTATATGGTTTTTATTGTTAAGTGCAGTTTGTATGTTATGTACGAGATTGTCAGCTGGAAAGCACATGTTGGTGGAAGGATACATAATATGTTTGTATACATTGTCCTGCTGTCTTGTAGTCTGTCAACTAATGTAATTATTACATGGTATGGACTGTAAAACCAACTGGCTAGACCCGTGGTACATGAACAGCACCACACGTTTACGGGCTTACGTCAAGGTGGCTGTGTAGCCGACACCAATTTGAGATTTTGATGATCTGAAGAAGCAGTAATTTGGGCCATAGATGAGGGAACACTAACACGAACATGGCATGAAGTGGAATATATTTTCAAATGGATGTGCTAGTGTAAGAAAACATGCACACGATCAAGGCTATTCTGTGTGAATTAAGCCTTGAGAGGAATGTGCTATCACATACACAACACTGCATGCACTCTTCTATTCCTTTTGGCAATTTTTGAACTTTACAGTTTCATCTGTAGTGATAATTTATGGACACGCACAAATAACTGTGTACTATCTAGTTGTAACGTCATGCAGGGCCAGGAGCAGATACAGACCTGGCACTAACCAGAGATGATGTCTGCTACAACTGCTGTTACCAATGTCTGCTGAATGTGGTAATCTACCTGGCAACTGGCCCACAGTCAACTAAGGCTCATATATTATACTACAACTATTGTGGTTAAACCTTGCAGCAACAAACAGTTACTCACCTTCCTTCAGAAGAGCTGTGGGGTCGGCCTGGTACCTACTTCCTACTCGAATTTCTCCTTTGTCCGCAAGGAGAGTCTTGTGTGTGGGGTCGAAGACCAGGCAGTAAAAAAATGAATCCTTTAACAAACAAAACAATAGACGAGAATAAAACAGCTTGGCGAGGAGGGCAGGTAGGGTGACACCTGTGTAGCAAGCAGGCTTGACTTACATCTTTGTTAAGATAGCTAAGGAGGGATTCTGTCTCGTTGAGAAGCGTGACCGAGCACTTGCCACGGATGTGCGTAGCGGGAAGCGTCTCCACCTGCCTGGAAAGGAACAGTTCGCGATGCTTCAACTGGTGTCGCTGCTTGCCGTTAAGTTGCTGCTCCTTGTCTCGTGGCTCCCCTTCTTCCTCTAAGGCACCTGCACATACAACACACCTTTTGCCAACGTGTCCGTGCACATAACACACCTCCACGTGTTCTGCAAACAATGTGTACAAGAATTTTACAAAAAAAGTTATTTCCCTCGCATCTGTAGGTTCTACAACTGTATACAGTATATTACTGAAGTAAAAATATCATAAGTCATCAAAATGATTAAAGATCTAACAAGATGTATGGTGGTTGATGTCAGGTAGTTTTAAACAGTCAATGGAGCAGGGTTGCTAGCTCGCAAGGTCAATACTCGAGTAAATTCAATGCAAGGCTACAAAACATACACATTGGACAGTCGTTTCATCTAACTTGCAGACAATCGCACTAACAACCTGGACTGATATACACACACCGACACTATACAGGGTGAGTTGGGAGGATAGCAATATTCTAGCATGTGATAGTACCAATTATTGTGATCAAGAAAGTTCATAAGAACACAGGGTCAATATATGTCGGTTGCCGAGATTGTCGTGTTTAATGAGAAATGCTGATAACCTGTTAAATTAATCTTACTGTTAATGTTCTCTTTTCAGTGATAAGAAGATTGTAATAAACCACAAAATTGCATATTAAAGAGTTTTGAATCTTTTATCATGTATTTTTTGAAAAAAATTAAACAAACTATTATTTACAACCAATTTTATTTAACATACCTTTCACAGCACAAATAATAGGATTTACACAACCTTTCTTTTCATGTTATGTCGTTCTTTAGTCCAGCGACATGAGTTCGCAATAAATTCTCAAATTTTCCACCATCGGCTTCAATGCATTTGTCAACTCACTACAGAATAAGATGTGTTGCCCATCAAAGATCGTCTTGACATTCCTGTATGCCAGCAAAAGCATCCATTATGCAAGCGAGCAGTTCGTCTTGCTTATTAACTTTACTTCTGTAGACTTCACCCTTCATCCAATCTCATAAACAATAATGTAAGGGGTTGAGTTCGGGAGACCTTGGTGGCCAGGGAATTGTACTATCATGAGCAATCTTGTCCGTATCTCAAAACAAATGTAGAAACAACCATTCAAATTCACAGTCCACAAGACAATAAAGCTGTTACTAATATGTTTCCATGGTAACACATTGCCAACTTGACATGAACTGAAATACAAAGAGAAAGGAGTGTTATTCATAATGTATTACAATCTCCTTGTCACTGTAACAAGAACACTTAAGTAAATAAGACAATAATATTAATTTGACAGGTTATCAGTGTTTTCCATTTAAACGGGACTATCTCGACAACCGTCACATATTGACCACAGTACTATCATGTCCTAGAATATTGCCACATACACCCAAATCCCTCCGTGTAGCAAGATAACACACAGAACTACTATAGTGGTAAATGGTTACACTAAACAAATGAATGTCAGCACACGTGTAAGAACATTTGTTTACGTATGGCTAGTTGGAAGTAGTGTGCTGGCTTGTGTGTGAACGCTTCAAATGTGTAGACAGTAGTTGTGACACATTGTTTACCTTGCAGTACTTTTGTTTTCTTTTGTCTGTCTGGGTGGAAGAGATATTTATTTGTCAAAATACTTCTTGCACAACCATCAAGACTTAGTTTTGGATTATTAATTATATAATAAAGAAACTGCATTTATGTAATAGTGTAGGTTTTAATTAATTTTGGCAATTTATAGTTAAATATGTCAACAAAATGTTAGCTGACATTCTAGAACATTATTGTGCCTTATGTCAAAGGTTATCAGCTTGCCTACTGAAACAATTAAAAATTATTCAAACTGTATTCATATATGATAAATTAACAATTTATAAATTGTCCTTCGCACTGCATGTTTGTGCCTGCATCAACTTAAGGGAGATGAATGCATTTTAATTTCCCATTTTATATTTCCCTTCCCCCCCCAACACAATTTTCTGCACGAGCTTAATGACACCTGAAATAATCAAGCTTCAATTAAATTAAAATAAGTGAAAACCAAATGTGAATTCTTCTTGGATGCTAAACTGAAAATTTGTAACTACTTTAAAATATATAATATAAATGAAATAATGAAACATAATTAAAAATATAGCTAATAGAAAGAATAGTGTGTATCGCAACAGTAGTAGCTATGACACGGAAGGAAACTGATAGCGGTGTTGGTCGACACAGTAACACCGAGGTGAATGACTTGACGGCAGAGAGTATAACGGGGCAGTATAGATGGCTGGACTATGTTACGTACAGGAACATGACAACATAGCGAGGTGACATGTAAGGAAGTGTGCAGCTTGACCGGGACTTCTCGCTGTCCTCTCTCTACGCCGACACAAGCAGGGAGGGGGAGGGGGACGGGGAGGGGGCAGGTTCCCAGCAGCCGGAGCTTCATTTCCCACCGCGGCGCCCCCCTCCTCGCTCCCTAACCCAACACCACACTACTTACCCTGGATCAATAAGCCTGCGCGAAAAACGATTCTCTGGGGATCAATCGACACGTACAGCGGAGACTGGCTGGCTGCGTGACCGGGATACGAACCCGCGACACTCGGAGACACACACGTGCACGTTATTAATTAACGGCAAGCTAGAATCCTACACTAACCTGGACATCCTGAGTGCGGGACTTCACACGCATTACAACACTGTGGGCAGTCGTTACTAGGCGACATAAACACGACATATAGCAAGCAGCATACAGTATAGCGGCTAACTCACATGGCTTCACTAGCCAGGAACATGTCGGAGACGCCTACAGCCAGGCCAATAAGCGGCCAAGTTTTGCTCGCATCAAATGAGAGAGCGAGCTAGCCATCTAGGTGTTTAGCACTGGTGAGGGGTGACATGATGTATGAAGCGACGCGGCGCCGGAATGAGAGAGCGGAGGATCGCATAGAGCGAGCCGCCACGCCACTGGATTGGTCACGGAGCAGATGATCACTGACCGACAAGAAGCCTGAGATGTCTTCCTGTGGTGGTACATAGTAGCTCGTGTTTGTGCTAACATTGCCGAACTCACAGACGTCATCCACACCATTACACCGGACATTGTGGAACGAGTTAAGAGTATCGCATCAATGTGATGCAAGGCGGTCAAATTAAACATTTATAAAGGTAGGGTACATCGGCTTCATTGATTCACGATTCTTCTGAGTGGTAACACAACATTGTGATTCATAGTTGGGTTCACCCTGTACTTCATGCCACACGAAGCACGACGGCTAACGAGAGTACACGAACATTAGCAAACTTTCCTAATATTGAGCAGTAATAGTAGAGAAGCTTGCAGGTATTCCAAGATGCTTCACAACAAAGACAACATACATACAATTAGTTTTCGGAAGCTAGCATAATTCACTTACAAAGCATCTACTAGTTGACCTTGGAATTGTTCAGTTTAATATTGAGCAGTAATAGTAGAGAAGCTTGCAGGTATTCCAAGATGCTTCACAACAAAGACAACATACATACAATTAGTTTTCGGAAGCTAGCATAATTCACTTACAAAGCATCTACTAGTTGACCTTGGAATTGTTCAGTTCGAGCTTCACTCTACTGTATTACATGCTAACACTGTTATTGCATAGTATTGGTCAAAACTGTGTGTTTGCTAACACACAGTCACAACTTAATTACATGATGTACACAGGCGCAATGCTTGCCGTCAAACATAGCGTAGAAACAAAAGAAGCTTAGTCTCACAAACAAAGTGAAACTACCTGGCTAACTGCTCGTCCGCGCTGTACGTATGAAAGCAATATATAGAAATAGCGAATTGTACTAGTAACCTCGACACATCTACACTGCCTAAGTAACACTGTCATGGCCGGGTAAAAGTTGTCGTCAACTTCCTTCCATCCCAACTGTCTTACTTTTTATTCTACTTCGTGTGCTATTATTTTACATTCTATTATTAACAGTTTCCTAATATATTTTCACTAGATATGTACATAATTCCTTAAAATTCCTATGCGTGTGTACTTTTAAAATACAGCATACACAACAGTGTAGTAAGTTATCCGAGCGGCAACTAGCAAAATTATAACCAACAGAAAATGTATACTTAGCAAAAAATTAAATAACAATGACAAAAATGCTAAGTGGTTAGGAATGAATCCAGAGCCAAACATACACTAAGTTGTTGCTACGTGTGTATGCCGGTGTTGTGTATGACGGCAACTGTGCTGTAATACTGGCTTCAACCTGCGACCTTGGCACAGCAGCTAGGTGGTGGTATCGCTACTGTATAGTCACGACAACTTGTATGTGCGCTAGTCAAGGCTGGTCACCCCTCTTATTTCCATTGGGTCCAAGTTATGCAGAGTTACTGCGTGTCTGTCTAAATGTCGCTGACGTTTAACCATGCACCGAATCCTGTCATGTCATGTTTTCTACTTCATGAATTGTTTTTTTTTCGGGGGCTGTAATATATATATATATATATGTGTGTGTGTGTGTGTGTGTGTGTGTGTGTGTGTGTGTGTGTGCGCGCGCGCGCGTGCAAGGGCAGGACTGGTCGACATTTCAAAGCACATGTAAACGTGACCTTGTTACTTTCAAGCGGTAGGCGATCATAAAGTGATGTTCCACAATTCAACCCCTGCCCTTGGAGATTGAAAAGAGATGAAACGCGTTGTCGATGAAATGTTATAGGAAGCCCAGGACGGGCTATCGACGCCACTTTCAGGGACACTATACTATTACATGTTCAGAGTCTTCACGTGGCGCATGGACGATGTTGCACCATATCACGCGTATTACCTATTACGTCTAACTACGAAAACAACACACATTTCAAACTGCACTCCAATAGTTTTACAAATTCAGCACGTTAGTTAGATGATTCTCGGACCTCTGAACATGGTTAAAATACTACCTGAATTCCTTACGTGTAAAGCGAGATGGCATTTACTTCATACTATCCACAACACATGTCAGGATAACCACTTTAACCCGTCAGTGGTCGCTGGATGAAAAGTCACACCATTAGTCGCGCGTGAGGGATTCCCTCACACTATGTTTTCTTGGTTATAACTTGAAAAACGTAAAACTTAAACAAAAGAAATTAATGCAATACTTAATTATGTTATACAAGACTTTATACAGAAACAGCTAGATGATATTAAAATTGTGTTAACACATTAAAAATTCATTTTTGATGCCTAGCTTAGTTTGTACAAAGAAATATCAAAATAAAAATTTTAAATTGTAAAAATATTTGTACACTTAAATCATCTGTAAAATCAAGTTATACACAAATCAAGCTGTAATTTTTTGTTTTACACATTTCCATTAGCATCACATTCTGGACACAGGTACTTGCAATGTTCAATGCATATAACACTTGCACAGTGTTTGCAGAACTTCTTCGTCTTTCTGTTTTTCCTTCTTGGGCAAAAAGCACAAATGCCTTCTGCTGGTGGGTTTAGACTTTCTTGTTGAATTTGGATTCCTGCCAGTTTTGTCACAGACCTTCGTAAATCGAGTGGAAGATTAGGAATACTTGTGAACGTTTGATCAGATGAGGTTCCATAAGTGCCAGAGCTAGATTCTTCAAGTATGTGCGCCTTGCCATTTTTTCATTATTATTTTCTCTGAAGATTATCTGACTATTTATCCCTGCAATGTTGAGGAGGGAAAAAAAGACTGTAAGAGGCCATCTACAACTTATGCCAGACACAGAATATTGTCCTTTCAGCTCATCTACCACATCAACTCCTCCTTTGGTCAAATTGTAGAAAGTCACAATCTCGGGTTTTCTTTTCTCTCCTGTATCGTCATCTATTCTGTCATCAGAATGCGTTGTGGACAATAATAACACGTTTTTGTTGTGTCGTGGAACATACGATACCAACATACCTGATTTAGAAAATCCGAACATGCTGCTGGAGGCAGGCCTGATTTTCGTATTAAAACACAGTGGGGGTATTTCTTTCTTGTTCTTGCGTAATGTTCCCACAATGGTAGTCTTCTGTTCAAGCAATTCCTGAGCTAGGGGAACAGACGTAAAATAATTGTCCACTGTAATGTTTCTACCTGTGTTCAATATTGGAGCTGCAACACGTTTCACAACACTGCTTGCAGCATTGTCCACTTTGTACGGACCATCTGGTTGCTTTCCGGCATAAATTTCTAGATTATATGTATAAAATGTACGGGCACCAACAAGGGCATACATTTTAATGCCATATTTGGCTGGTTTGTTCGCGATGTAAACACGAAATGAGCATCGGCCTCTAAATGCATCCAGCATTTCATCTATTGTTGAGTATTCTCCATTCTGATAGTTTGATTTACAGCGGAAGACGAAATCTTCGAAAATAGCTCGAATAGCTGCCAGGTTGTCAGCTGCTCTGCGAATATGCCTGTCATTTTTGTCATCGAATCTCAGAGCACGAAGAAGAAGGTAAAATCTTTTCACCGACATGGTAGCTCTGCAACATTCTGGAGAGGTTCCATCTTCAACCCAAAGTTCTTCTAAATTGGTGTGGTGAGCATTCTTTATTCCAGCCATGTACATTAAACCTAATAATGCAGACACCTCTTCAAAATTTGTCTCAGTACAGTCTCTTTCACGACTGTAATTTTCGCAAATCTGTTTCAAATAAATATTTGTATTACGCACAATTTCTTCGATTGTACTAATCAGGAAAAAAAAGTTTCCAACAGTCAATAACTGTTTTTGCTTCCCTTGCCTCTCCTTTTACCCCTGGGAGATGAGTTACGATATTATGTCTCCTAGTACGAACATTTGGTTTGCGAGGATGCATTGACCAACGTGTTTGTTTATCTCTTCCTATGTATGAAATGCCCTCATTGTGGTCTTCTTCAGGACCAGAGTCACCATCACACGATTGTTCTGTATCTGTTTCGTGAACAGTGTGCTCACTAGCTCCATCACTATCAGAATTCGATGCTGCATCATCAGTATTAGCGTGAAATGCAGATTCTGTGTGATGACTTTCCTGTGGCCACTCATGCACGTCTGTATGTAATAGGATGGGCTTACTTATAATACAACATTTCGTAATAAATTAGCGCAAATAATGCCTACACTGTATATTTTTGTGTAACATTTTTAAGCAACTCATGTCTATTTAGAAAATTTTTTCACCAATGTGACAGTAAGTAATTTTACCATACATCAGTGTTGTATCCTTCTAAAAATAAGTAGTAACATTTTTAAAAATTATATGTTTGAAAACCAGTAGTGAAATGATCATCCGTCAGCACACTGAGGTAGCAAAACTTTTGAAAATGTTATGCGGACTCGAAAAAAAAAATTACAAATATAAAGAAATAAAATAACTAATGTTTTTTTGAGGTGGTCAAAGTCAATGGGATATTATTTCAAAACTTACGTTTATTGAGTAACAGCTGAATTGCTTTCACTGTCGCTCACTATCGAGACGTCAATTAGGGTCTGGGCTAACGAATGGACCTACTCCCGATCAGTTTTCTAGGTAAAAAAAATTTTCAGTAGAGTTAAGAAAATTTATAACAAAATGTTTACAGTATAGAAACCTAAAAATTCCGTGGGTGCAGTTAATTGTATCACTTACTTTACAATTTCATGTACATTTACAGTTTATATTCAACAATTAGCTATTGGATGCTGAGCAGTGTATATTGAACTTATGTCAATCTTATGGCAAAGAAGAATACCTCAGGGCTGATATATTCTATATGACCAGTCCAGAGTCTTCCTGAGCATGTATGTAAAATGGTAGTCTACTAACAGAACAAGCCATGATCCAAATTGAATACATGTCCATAAACTACTGAACCCATGAAAATTTTTTATATACGTGAACGTACCTTGATTCTGTATTTGTAGGAGGGCTAATTCAACAAGTTTTTTTCCCACGACTCATTTTCACTCACTTGAAGCACAATAATCACATAGCAAGTTTCATCACAACAAAAACAAAGTAACTGTACCGTACTAAAATTCACTTATTGTGAACTGAACACCATTCTCAACAGCAATGGCGAGAATGTTTGTGTGGTCTCTACTAGTCACTCCAATGCACAGTTATAATAAGAAAAAGAGGGAAAACCCAGTGTTGCCAGTCACCCAAGGAGATGATCCCTTTGAAGTAATTTACCAGGTGGGGGAAAAACCCAAACACCATTGATCGCGCGATGAGGGAATCCCTCACAAGTAGAGCAGGGGGTTAACAAGATGACACTCATGTGGCATGCAAACACTCGGTACTTATAAATACTGTACCATTGTGTGACAGAAGGTCAAAAACTCGACTAGAATGAAAACCAAGATCAGGAAACATTTTAGCTAAAAATTATATCATTTTTTTAAAAAAAGTGTGAGGGAAATGCTCATATAGCGACCACTGACGGGTTAAGAGTGCGTGCTAGATAAATAAACGCTGAAAACATCAATTGATTTCTACACTATCTACGAAGCCGATGTGGATAAAATACTCAATAACAATAATAGATAATGGTATTTGCCAACTTTATGAGTAAATATTTATCCACAATTACTAATTCGTTACGCGTGACCTCTTGCGCCGCAGTTAAATACACGAGGTTCCGGCGTCAGAGATTGTGCCTCAGAAGTTCGTAACACTGGAAACAATTTTGTTCAAAACGTTAGGTAAAAGTTACTATTGTCTAGGGTTGATATTATTTAATTTTCGCAAATTGGCTTCAAGAAACCTACAGACATAAATTAATGTTTGTAGCGTTGAATTATGTACCACGCCCTCTTAAGGTGAGTCTTCAAGGTCACAGATGTGATTCTCGGTCGCTAGTCAGCGTGACGATGTAGCATGTCCGAAGTACGGGCTCACAAGCCAGCAAGTGGCAGTCAACTAGGGTAGGTGCAATGCGACGTTGCCAAGTGTAGTGTGGTGGCTGTGACCTTGGTCCGTGTATCTCCCTTGCTGACTCGTAGTCTGGGTGGAAAGTGGAAGCATAGTGATTGTAATATATTACAGTTCAGTAGAGCACACATATACATGTCGTGGCTTGTGCACACATAATGACTGGGTGTCTTCACATACGCGCAGTATGATGGTGGAATAAATACAACACAATTGCGACGCGAATAAAATATCTTTCAAGTTAGTAACAGACGAC
>PNEQ01106327.1:0-16897 GCA_003012365.1 Medauroidea extradentata
GTTATAACACGAGTTTCGGTGAGAGGGGAAAGTAGGGGGGGAATTCATCACGTGACTAACAGCCAATTAAAATAAAGGACGGGATAGCGGAGGGGAGGAGGGATAAGTTAATATATACATGTAAAAAGTGGTGGGGGGCGTCAGTGTGTCGATGGAGCTCGTCCGGGTAAGACGTGTCGGTAGTTGATTTAATTAAATAGTTTTTTTATTAAATATTTTTATTAAATAGTTTTATTAAATAGTTTTTTATTAAAAAAGTTTTTACTAAAAAGAATTTTATTAAAAAGTTATTTTATAAAAAATTATATTTATTAAATATGTGCAGGGTTATAATGGAATTCGAAATCGAAAATTTTTTGGAAGAAACACCAAGATGGCGGTCGGAAACAATATGGTGACCGGAAACAAAACGGAGGTAATATTTTTTTCGGAATTTTTTGAAATTTTGAAATTTTTTGAAAATTTTGAATTTTTTGAAATTTTTTTGAAATTTTCGAAATTTTGGAAAATTTTGGTAATTTGACACTCAAGGTCAAGGTTAAAGGTCAAGGTCATCCAACATGGCGGTCGGGGACGTGACGTCACAACATGGCGGACAAATCCTCACTCGGCAGAAATCCTCACACCGGCTCCTGTGCTGGAACCGGCATAATCATACTACTAATGTACACAGGCAGCGTCACTTTCTTTTTGAATATCGTTAACGGCGGGACTTATTCTCTTGAATGTCACTTCTTACGTTTTGAATATCATTATCCATGGCACTTATTCCCTCTTGAATATCACTCGACATAGTACTTATTATATTGATGGAAATGTTATAACAATGGTATTGCCTTACCTCTCCTGTGAAGATCGTACGGTATGTCACATTACTATTTTGATGGCCTAATATCTCTAAATATATGGATTATGGCACTCTGATCATTTGAATTTCAACTTTTCAATTATATACCTAGGAACTTCGCATAGACCTGTAGATTTCTAATTTTTTCAGCAATAATTTGTAAAATGTCAACATTTGGGGGACTCTCAAGAGTTAATATTTGAAGGTATTTTACATATTAAATTGTAATTAAAACCATTACTGGAGTTGCCCAAAGCATCATTCACTAAAGTGATAGCAATTTGGGAAAAAATAAATTAAAAACATTGGCAACTGTAAAACTGAACAAGTTTTCCTCCCTAAAAATTTAAGATTATGTTTACTCTGTATGAATTGCTTTTGAGCATTAAGATTTTTCAAGACCAATATTCATATTTCTCAGATTTTTATATTAAATCTGTCAAACTCAACTCTTAGGTTACTATTATACCAATAAGAAGAATATGTAATTTCAACGGAAAAAATTAAAATGCAATAGAAAAATATTCATAAATGCATTAGAAGTTGTGTTTGGGTCACCTGTAGGAAATATTTAATACCAAGATTCCACTTCCAGTTTGTTACAAAAAAACCTACTCATACCAATATTGTTTAGTAGTAAAGTCGGCAGTATTAATCTGCACAAGCTGTACTAAACGTCGGAGATACCAGGTTCAATAGTCCCATTGTAAGATTGATTATTTAAGTTAGTTAATATATTATATATACATCTACCGATTGTTTCACCGACTGGTAGTACGAAAATTATCATTCATGTACCACAATGATTTAATACATTAAAAAATTTATCCCTAATCTAGTTTACTTTAATTTTATATAAATCTGCACCTATTACTCGTGTTTCAAGATAATTTTAAATAATCGGGTCAACATTAGATAAGTCTTAGTTGGTAAATACTGGAGTTCTATTTATAACAATAGAGGTTGTAAGACTATAGGCTTCGGTGACTGTCAAGGTACCAATTACGACATTGATAGTTTAGTTTAATGACTAAACGAGCCTGACAGTCCGAAAAGAAAATTCTGCAGAGAAATTACTTCCCAACACTACCTTTAAGAATAGTTACAAAACTGTTTCGCGGGCACAACTTTAAGGTTTCTGGCAATAAAGATATAATTTTGCTGGAGAGACAAATTTGTGTACACTGGCAGTTCGGGCTATTTAAAATATTTAATGTAAATCTGCGTTTACAAATGTTTGCAAACTAAGTCGCTGCAAATTTTTAGAAAAATTTTGGGCTTTTCAGAACAGTTTCAGAAATATCGCAGCATTAAATTTCAAACACCGCAAGGAAATCACGGGTACTGGCTAGTAACAACAGATTGAGTAGGTATGTACATTTGTGTGGATCTAAACGTTATGATCACTAAACTATGAATATATAGGATGGTCGACTTAAGTTTTATGTCAATGTCACTGGTTGGTGAACTGTTAACATTTACTTTTGGCAGAAACAGTTTAGTATATGAAGTTAAACCGGCTGGTGCCTCTTAGGGAATCTAAGTGAATTACTCCCACAGGTGCTGCTAAGTAAAGCAAATATGATCTATCACTACGGCTTTAAGTAAGCACTGAAGCACTTTTAAACTAAAGAGAAATTTTTTTAGAAAAATAAGCAACAATTTAAGAGCAGATAATGCTACCTTCTAGTTCATTTAAAGCAGACATCAATTTTCAAAGTAATTAAAAATTAAATGCTTAGCCCTAACTTTAGAAATGTATAAAGAACCAGATTTAGGCACTGGTAGTACAAACATTTTTTCGAGGTAGTTTTAAGAAGATTACCAGGATGTAAGAAAAATTTACTAATCAGAACAAGTCTAATTTAATACAATGTATAATTACATTTAAAATATAATTCTTGCACACACTTTTACAAAGATAATAATTTTATAATCTGAAGGATTTGTGTATTAACACTCCTTAAATATAATGTAATTGTATAATTTTATACAGATATAATCCTGATTACAACGGTATGCCAAGCTAAATATTTACAATCATAAAATAGTTTACAAGTAAATCACACAATTACACGGTAGTCTCAATTCCCGCAGGATCTACACTTTCACAATCTTAGTCTTTGTATCACCACAGCAATGTCAAGTCGTAGAGCGCTTGAAGAGATTATATAAGGTTTCCCTGCGAGACCGTTCCGTCACAGTGCTCGTGTTTGTCTCTAGAAGTGTAGATGTCTGCACCTCCGTCACCGGCTGCTTGTTCAGGCTGACATCTGCCGAGGCAGTTGTGTGTTTATTGTCTTCAGTTTCCCCAGACTTCAGCTCTGCAGTTCCTTCAGTAGGACTCCCTCTTGCACTTTCCTCTTGGCCGGCTTCTACAGTTTCCGTGCATGCGTCTGCAGTCTCAGTTTGGATCGGATGTGTAGTCGCTTCAGATGGAACCTGCTCAGTCTGACGTAGGCCGGACCCCGCATCTGCGATGGTTTTTGACACGTCTTTCACAGTTTTCTCTCGTGCCTGCAACATTCGGACATTTTGTATTTATGTAACTGCCACAAAGCAGAAATAGTCTGAAATTAACAGAAAATTACCATGAAAACACAAGGAACCTTAAATTTTCCAAAAGTTTTAGGCACTATTCGAAATTTTAATTATCTATCAAAATTATAAACTAAAATTCAGAAAATTACTTGCCAGTACACATGAAAAGATATAACAATTTGATGATGTAGGGTCAAAGTTTCATTGAGTGCGATTAACGTCTAGTACTATTAAGTATTCAAAATTGCAGAACACTTTCGTAATGAGAATGCAAACTTCCATATTTAAAGTAATTACCACCTGCTTGCAACGAGTACGCAGTTGCTAAAAAAATATTGAATCTTACGGTTTTATATTCCTTATACAGTAGTGGCCAATTTACCAACTGAAAATTTGCTCATACTAAACTCCGATCTCGTCGAGTTCCTGAAGCATGTAGTTTGTGCGACGACTCCGGGAATATTAAAATCTACGACAAACTGCTTTAAACAGACCTTTGATCATACACCGGGTGCGGTATTATTGAATTCAAGTTCTCAAGAACTAATACTAGCTCATTTTTCTTTAGGATTACGTGGCAAGTACTCTCAAACTTATTACCGTGACGTCAGGTGAATGCAGATAACATTTCACAAAAATTTCGTGGAAAATTTTTGCTAAACAGTTTCGACTGGCAAGTTAGTGCTACAAATAGTTCAGATAAAATACAACTTGCCTAGGTGGAGCGACAAGTTTTATTTTAAGTTCGAGCAACAACATCTTTTGAAATTTTACAATCAAAACTTTCTCAACAAGATATAGTCTTGATAAACTTCTACTAAAATGGAATCTCAATTTGTCATGAGGAATCATTGCAAAGGTAATGTTAACCTTTAAGAATGATTATAAGTCCAATACAATATGAACATAACTATTATGAACTCTAAAATTTTACATCTATGCCTCAACATAGCCACATTTACCAAACATATTTTAAAACAGAAGTTTTTGCAGAAAACTTAAATAAAATTTAGCATCTAGTTCTCCTTACGGTAAAGATAAAATTAAGAGTGGATTCTAATTTGGTTCATTCACGCCATGTTCCCTATGCACACCAGCATAATGTACCTAAATCTGGCTTTCATTGTCTTAGGCAATTCGCTACAGACAAACTGAAATTTGTCTGCATGCTACTTTAAGCGGAATAATCTACACTATAATCTACGAACGTAGTTTTAACTAAACCCCACCGAGGCTAGAAGATAAATATTTTTGGATTCCGTTAAATGGAAGAGGAAAGAGGCTACTAATGACCGAATTAACTTTACATTTAATAAATTAAAACTTTTTTTGTTTATCACCAACTGCACTTTTGTAACATCCATAGATTAATTTTAACACTGCATTAAAGAAAGCAGTATAAGAACCTGTATTTTTTCTGGTTATTCAGAATGTTAAAAGAAAAATTAATAAGAGACAAAATGTTGAAGGTTAAAGATAATTTACAACAGCGAAAGAGTGCCAACACTGGCGTTCACACAGTTTATTACAATACCCAAGACTTAAAACTTTCGAATCTAAAGTACCCAATTCAGCCAACGTAAGCTACTTTCATTTTGCGAGCTGTCTAATTAAAAAAAAAAAAAAAAATAGACCAGAAATACAAACCTGTAGCTTAACTGCTGGCAAAATTTTTGCACGTATTTTCTGCTGAAGATTTTCTAAGCCTGCATAGATCGCATTTTTCTGAAACATTACACGAAAAAGCAAATTAGTTGAAGTAAAATATAATTAGCACATAAAAAAATCACTAGATTAAAGTGACCCATATATTGCACTACTGCACAAGTTCTATGAAATAATAATGTAAGAGTAAAGTTTAAAATCTGATTTAACAGTCTTTCATGTTATGAAATAGAAATGTCGTTGCATTAAACTGATGGAGAAGACTGTACTAGCACTGGCAGCTTTTCTGAAATTACAGTTGAATGTAGCCAAGACATGATATAGGATACTGAACGAATCTGTCGAGCAACAATTGTAGAGGCATTTATACGCAATTTTGTTTTCATTTTGTTAGAGCAGTTACGTGCCAGTTACCCTTCTGTTTATTATCATGGAGTGTCGTGCCCTATATGTAATGCATTAAATCATCTTCACAAAAAGTTATGTACGTTACACGTAGGGCTAAAAGTTTGAATAGTAGTTATGTTACTAAAGTATCTACATCTAATGAAATTCGTGACAATTACGTTGGCAAATTCACTGTGTGAACATAGTGAGACTTAAGTTTGTAAGTGTTCCCGAATCCTAACTTAAAGAGATACAAAGAAATAAAACTATCGAATGCGTGCAACATGAAAAAAGAGGGGACTGCTAACTTCGCTTACAGTTACGTTCACATTTTACAGCAGATCACGAAAGAAAAAGAAACACTTTTCTTTTAGAGCAAAGAGTTCATATTAAAAAGTTAATTTGATACATTTGTAATGGCTTTAAACTGGCAAAGTTTCAATCCAACTTAAGCCAGTGATAGTGTTGAGAGCTAACTATAACTCTGCTCTTTGACAGTATGATTTTGGTAACTAAGACCCCTACTGGAGTAAATATACGACGTGAAAATTTGTCTTCATTAAATGCGTATTGTCAATAAGGAAAAATGATGCAAAATTACAACTAGTACGTTAATATGCTGAGAAAATGGTGGGACAATGATCCAGAGCTAAACTAGAAACTTGCAACCACGAATTTTCCGTCGTTTATGCGATACGCTAGAAATTTTGTACTTTTAAATAAAAACAAATAAAAGCACCAACCATTTCATTAAAGTTTATTGTAATGAACTAAGATATCAGTTTCTTTGTAAAAGATAAGTAGCCTAATGTCTCTGCATTTCACGGAGATTATGTTTCTGACTAACTCGGGCTTAAATATTGCTATGCTGTAGATGTGAATGAGGGGAAAGACCGTCTATATTTTGTGTTCATCTTAAACTATGATCAAACTAATTTATGGCGATTTCCATGCATTTGGTGTGTAATCTACTTTACTGCAGGATACGTGTACATTTTATACTGCTTAAATTTTACTTTCGTGTTCTGCAGTATCAAGTTGAAGTTTGCAGACTTTCACGGACATTTTTGTATCATCTTCGCTTTCGGAATTGAGCCGCGTTTTAGAGGTACAGGGTATCAACGTTTCGCCTCATTGCAGCAGGCATCTTCTAAGGTTAAGTTTATGCCTGCTGCAATGCGAGGCGAAATGTCTGCATTAACACAAAGACGTGGCTGAGCTCTGAATGCGAAGATATTAACCTTTGCTTCCAAGACCTATTTAAATATTTACACTACTACATTTTAATGCGTTTGCTAAGTTATAAAACTAGAGTTCATACATTTAGGTTTTCGTATTTGACATGGGGAAAATATTTCCTAGCCACTGGTAGGCTCAGGTCTTGGGTGAATGAGGTGGAATGATTATATGGAAGAGCTACCCAAAAATAGTTTTTAAGCTACCTCCACTGTACTGACAGGAAGTGTTATGAATAACAGTACTCTATGGTTGTTCCTTTTGGTAATTATGATAAAGCAACTACTCACCACTTTGTCGGCAGTGTTAAGAGCCGTCGAGTACGCGGAGTAGCCGAGGTATATCGGGACAGTGTTCACCTTTCTCAGGATCTGCAATGCAACGTCCAAAGCTCGCCATGGCACAGACCCCAGATCCTGCTTCTGCCTTTGGATCTCGTGGACACCATAGTTTATCGCTGCCGTCCATGAACCTGTTGGCAGAGTCATGAAAAAGTAATACCTTTTGGCCCAGCTGCAACATCCCAATATTGCTGAACTACCCAAGAAGTTATGGGACGTATGTGGTAAACTAAAAAAAAACTATGGCAAATAATTCATTATCGGCATCTGCTACTCCGGAGACTTAGAAACGTGATTATACTCAGAAATAGTCGAGGACAATCTTAATATATAGGATTATAAATTAAATACAGCATACGCGCCGCCAAAATGTGTACTCCATTTTTAAGAGTGCATTACTTAATCTTCCATCACAGAGAAAAATTAAAAAATGATGGCCTAGAACAATCTAGAAAGCAGAAAAATTACAAAATGGGTAGCAAACTAGAACATCAAGCAATCCAGAACATTCCATAACGAGGCGAGTAAAGCAATCTCATCTCGCTAGATGGGAAATCTAGCTAGTTTCTTCGGGTCTTGTGCAGCACAGCACCGTCCGAGTATGCTTTCACTTACTAAAAGATAACCTCGACGTAATTTTTCCTCAATCTTGTGTTGAAACGATTCCGTTTTAGACTCTTTAACTAATACACGATTGAAAGAAATTTTTTCCGGAACAGTAGTAGGGGAATTTAAAATTCAACACCTAGGCATGAAATAAGAGCCGCGCCTTAACTATGTGCACGTTTAGTCTAAATATCAATCTTGCGTTTTCAAGGAACACCACAAAATAGTTTTACATGCTAAGTTTAAATGACCAAGTAGTATTTTACAAAATATGAATGTAAATGTACCTCAAAGTAAGGGATTCGCCACAAGCTGTGCCGACCCTCGCGGAAGAATTTTCCTTTCCAAAACTACTACGTATCTAAATGTTATGTACCAAGGGTATGGATCTTCCACGTCGAACAAGTTACTGGGACCGCGGTCGCCGAGAGGTTAGATCTCTCGCCTCCCACCAAGGTTCGATTCTCGGCGGGGTCGGTCCCCGGATTTTCGCATGTGGGAATCTTGCCGGACGATGCCGCTGGTCTGCGGGTTTTCTCTGGGCTCTCCTCCCCCCCCCCCCAATTCATTCCGGCACTGATCCATACTCTTGTCACCCCTCACAGGCGCTAATGACCTATGAAGTGCTGACCAAAACCTCACAAGTTCCCATTTATTATTTAAGATCTGAGGGAAAATATTCATGCGACAGGGTAAAATTGAGCACAGAGTCAGCCTCAATACTCTGCTGTAGCATAACAGTCTCAGACTGACAAAGTCACAAAGAGTTGTGTGCAGAGCTAATTTCGATTAAAGTGTGTCAAGAAACCATCGCACGTATGTGGGAGATTGTTTATGAAGAACATTCAAAACAAAGTAATTTTTTTTTTACACGTCTGATCCTACGTTACCCTACAAAGTTTATTTTATTCCGGCAAAAGTTTCCCGTTTTTTAGGTATGGTAACCTTTGTACAGGTAAGTAATTTTAATACAGGTTAGAAATATCTATGCTTGAAGTTTGTCACAGGAAAACTTTCTGCCGCATGAGCGCTGGTATTTAAAGGGTGCAAACTAAGAGTTTTCCTGGATTTTTTCCAATTTTTTCTAGTTCCTTCGCGATAGCAGCGAAACTAGCGGCAGAAATTTTCCCTATGTCAAACTATTACATAAGAAAACATTTTCATTCTTACCTGTAATAGAATTAACACTAGCTCAGGATATTTGAAAAAGCTTTTGCCTGTTCAATATCCTTATCTCCAACATGACGGCAAAATTATACTGTCGCCGGCGAACATCTGAATTGAGAAAATTTATTGGTTTGTGCCAAAGTCTTATGGCTAAGCATTTTGCTGTATTGTAACCCCCCCCCCCTGCTAAATGCGCAAAATACACTTACCTATGTGGGCTCAACATTCACGTGTCGACGAATGACTGCGCTTTGATAGCTGGCAATTTCATTATGGAAATTTAAACTAGTGTAGACGGGACGGGGAGTTCAGATTATCTTAGCTCAAGTGAAGGAACTGTTACAAGCAAAATCTGGTTAGATTCCTACTACTGCTCATTTTGTAACACTAGTTTGAAACATCTACGGTGAGATCCGACTGCTGTAAGGGAAACAGCTGTGCAACAGATTATTGCCGAAAAATTCTGTAGTATTTAAACTAAGAAGATATCGTACAGGAATTCAAATATTCAAGGTCATTTCTGTACAGTAAATAGTCTAAATGTTTCGAGTGCTAGTAATACAGAGTTTAAGTTCCACGTGTTAAAATGTTAACGTTTTAAGACATTTCTAACTATGGTGTCCCGCCAGTAAACATGACAAATCCACCACAAATAACTATTAAGCTACTCACACGTACAAGAGGTTAATTTTTTCTGAAATCACAGACATGATCTATGCTCAATTTTCCATCATACGACTTACAGAAGGTATGGACGAAGCAAGAAAATTTGCTGAAATTTCCAGGTGGACAATGTTTATAATTGCAGGTGTTCCGTGCGGGTGGCCACTGCTCTCACACAAATAGCAAGTAGATTGCAACCCGAAACCGTTTTATTGAAAAAGTCGACAAGTAAAGGCAATGCAGAACGTAACCGTCTTCAGTGCCCTCGTTCGTGTAATCACCAATGCAGTTATATGACACCCACAAAATTAGTCCGGTAAGAATAAAATTTAAGCGACAAGTTTTGCAACACCAACTCGGGAAAGTTTTAGCGTCGAACATGTCACGAAAGAGGTTAAGGATCGGTATTTAAATTAAGTTCGAAAAACATACCTATACGACAAAACAAATATGCGCTCATCTTTAATAATGTTAAATGTGTAAAACTAAACTTTAGATTTTTGCAGTTTCTACTGGTTTTGTGACCATATTTTTTAAAAAAGAATAAAACTTCTTCAGTAACTATTTTACTGCGAAAAATAGCAGTAAAGGAATTTTCATTGCTAACCGATTAAAATTTTTAGAAGATATTTACGGATGTACGTTGTGACCTATTTCAGGCCCAAAGTAATTTGAAAATTTGTTTCATCTAGTGCTCTGCCAAAAGTTTCAGGGGCTCTTACATAACCTTGTGCAGGTTAAAATACAGCCCGTAAGGCATGTCCCTTTAAAAAAATTTTATTTACAGCAGTTCAAACAGTCATTTACCGAATACGCGTTCCACTAACCTTCCGCTACGACTGGTTTGAGCAAGGTCTGAGTTTTCGACAGCAGGTGTTCCAGTTCTTTCTTCATTACTTGTGCTGCTGGGTGGTCGACGCTCTGGACGAGATCCATTACGTGACCCTGAATCTTTGTGAACATATCACTGGCAACCTGAAACATTCCACAACACATTTCAACTGTCTTGCAGTCCGAACAAATTAGTACTATTACACATTACCTGAATAGGAAGAAAACTAACATACTAAAAGTCATCATTAAAAAAAGTCTTAACTTTAAATGGACTAAGTTATAATACTGCAAAAAAGTTATGGCCAGAATTTGTACAAACTGTGCTGAAACTGAAAAATATGCATCGATTGAACAGTAGGCATTTCATTCACTTCCGTACTAAGCAAGCAAATAAATTCAAGCATTCACCAAGATACAGAAAAATCTTGGAAGCAACAAAAACCGGGTTTATTTTACTTCTCGATACCAGCGATGTAAATAAAAATTTCACTTAGTTTATATGAATGACGTCACTACAGTAAAACTTTCCTTTCATACGAACACACTAACCATACTTCTGGTATTTTAGACCAATGTAAGGGGATAGAGTAAAAATACTAGTTACCGTATGAAAATTAGTTTGTTTGAAAATCCTAACGTAGGGCGGTTTCGTTAGGTTGACACCGCAATATAGCAAGAGCTCGAGTACGGTACATTCATCCAAAATGTATTGGCGAGCGAATGATCTAGGATGCATGAAACGTTTGGAATACTATGCTAATTTGTGAATGTGTTTCATGTGTGTGATGTGTTAATTATTAAATGTTACGTCTTCATTTACCATTTTATCATTGTTAACTTCAGATTGTGTGACTGATGAAACACAGGTGCAACATACGATATTTGAATAATCCTGGTAACAATTGGTGGTGCAAAGTATATTGACAAGGCCAAATTAAATTGAGAGCTGCTTTTCCCAGTTAAATATTACGTATATACTGCCAACGCTAACATGATTTAGTGCATTACTATAAAAGATGCCTACGTAATTATGTAATTACGTTTATGTCTACGTAAATCTAAAAAATTATATTTTCAGAATAAAATTCAGGCGCCCTGTTTTACCGCCTGGTACATTTACACCATAGTAAATAGGCATGGCGAATATATTTCCTATTCCGAGACATTTTGTTGGCTGCATAGTTAAGTAAATCCATATGGTTTTTATTTTCGTTACGGAGAACTTTAAAAATTAATTGAAACTGGCATCGTAATATAGGATGGGTTCAAGTTTACAATTTGGTACCAGTAAATTTGTCTCCAATACTAAAAACTCGTCCGCTCTTACTTTGCGAAGCCGTATCCAAATAAACTTGCTACGTTTTCATGACTCATGGAAACAATTCAAATATATAAGTTTTGTGGTCTTTACACCATAACTTGGGATCTTTTTTGGATTGAGTGACGTAAAATTCCACGGAAACGCGGGTCATATTGAAAATGAACCTTAACTTCCTCTACAGTTGTTTCGACCTTCAGAATTTTTATTTATTGGAGTCTTATTGGAAAATTTAATGTCTAGCGTCAGCAGAAAGTGCTGTCAACAGAATAAGTTTTATTAGTAATCAGAGGACGACTGCTGTTCAAATGTGTTTCAAATGCTCAGTTACTGGAAGAAAGTCTCGTGGGAATTGGTACATTCTTGCACAATTTTTTCTAGAAAATTAAAGACTAAAAAGTATACGATTACGGATAACAATAATCCATTTACTGAGAAATTTATTTTACGTGTGTAGCAGAAAAAACAAACTGATGTTTGTATGTTTATATATATTTCACGTCAGTCAACAAATTTCAATTGTACCGACAGTACAGATTTTGTCCAGCGAAACGGAACAGATTTGTCGGATCCAAAGTTTGCATGTAGACGATATCTTAGTCCGTCTGGATTCAAAACTTAGTTTCCAAAACGACATGGAAACTAATTAAGCCCGGTACACACTACCCAAAATCCAGCTCCGAATTCCGTACCTAATTCATTACAAGTAGCACTGCTCCAGTGTGCATCACAACTACACTTGTTTCAGACAGAATTCCGTACTTAATTTCACAGATAGTTCAATTTTACAATCTCCGTATGTTCATGCACGCGAAATATACCATTTCAGCCACCGCGCATGCGACATATGGGGGCCAATATGTTTTGAATAGAAATAAAATAGTTTCCTACTGAACAAAAGACCGTATGAGGTCTCAGAAAAATACATGATAGTTTCACTTATTTGGCAACTACCTTTATGAAATAGTTTTCTGCAATTTTACCGTTTTAGTTTATATTTATGAAACACGAAAACCAACACTACAAAAAATTTTTCTTTGGTTTACTGAAGCACATAAGTAAACTGAGTATGTAAACAGACTTTTTGATACACAATTATGTTATGAAATCTCAGACCGTTTATGAACAGAATTAAGTAAAGTACTGAGTAGAGAATTGAGAATAGAGTGTACCGGGCTTTATAACCGTCCCCGTCCGAACATCGATGCTTTCGTGATATCTCATAGTGTCGTTAGAATATATTGAATGTATTGCGCAACGACATTGACGACATAATTAAAGTAAAATTCTTCGTGTACATGGTCGATTTGTGTTAATGAAAAAATTGTCAAACTAACCGCCAAGTAACTATTTGACAGTATCTCACGTTAAGCAAATTTCCGCCGAAAATGGGTTATTTATGTTTCGCATTGCGTAATATAACAGGAATTTAAAATTTATATTCTTTTAGCATATTTCTGAACATAACTACATACATTGTATACTTTTTGTAAATAATCTCATCCGACAGTTTGTACTCATGGATAAACTACGATAATATCGTAAAAAGTACTTTTTCACGTATTCCAAAACCTTTCCGTCACTACCATGCGAATGTCTTTATATCTAACAAAAGCCCCAATTTATTTCAGAAATATTTATATTTCTGGAGAAGAAAAGTGTCTCGCAATTTGCTTAAAAATAGCTTCAACTAAAATCAAGATTTTATGAAAATTTTTCCAAAACAATCTGATACGAAGGCTCTGAAAGAATTCTCGACGTGCCAATCATTTTATTCTGTCATTTATCAGAGTCAAAATCATTTTTTTTACACAAGTTAAAATATTATTTCAAGTCTCAGTTTTTTAACCCCTGCGATGTTTTACCTACGCATATAAAACAAATCAAATTTCTTTTCTTTTTCCCAGAGGTTTTCAATTTGCAGGTGGCTGTGACAGTTTAAAATTTGTTTACTCCATTCTACGAAACGAACTCGCCAGACAAGTTTAAAATATACCTTAGGAACTTAACAAGAGCGGTTAGGACAGAAGTCGTCCCTCGGCAAAATAATTTCATCTCGACGCAGTACGATAACTGAATATTTTCCTTAAGCAAATTTTGGAATTAAGTATTAATGCGGAACTTTTAAGCCTTACACAGATTGTCTCAGTGTAACACATCGTACTGCGCCGCTGAAGACAGTAAAGCCGGTGAGAATGTGAAGACTTAACCGAACGTAAGCATGCTTCCACGAGAAAATCACTATGTAAACATATATACCAGGGTGTCCCCTGATATTCAGTTTTGGAATTCCCTGTTTTCCAGGTAATATCTGTTAATTTTCCCTGACCTATTATCGGCAAAACTGGTACTTTTTAAGGCCCGCATCGGCCAAATGGCTAGTGTGATCGCTTCACAGTAACCAGTTACCCCTGTATTTTGCTTGTGAAAATAGTGGTGGGAATTTGGTGATATTTCTCAAGGGTATTTCTTATCTTAATCCTGGTTAATCCCAATTTTAATACTGGTTATTCCCATATTCCTTCACCCTCTTCGGTGCTCAAGACCCAAAATGTTACAAGAAGCCCTAACTTCTTGGCTGAATTGGTATCTTGGATTCCATAATTTTACATCAACACAGCACATTTGAAATAAATAGCTTTAATGGAACAAATTTAAAGAATTTGATACGTGCATTTTAATCACAGATGCATACTATGCGACTGAATATGTTGAATAAAATAACAAAATTTTAAAACAAAAAAATTAAATCAGGTTTCCCAGCAGTGAATGTAATCAGAAGCGCTTACAAATTGATTTACTGCGGTACCGGTAACTAATTATCTAGTACTACAAAAATGTTTATTCTGGGCTGTTTTGAATCATTTTTCCCTGACCCAAAAGAAAATTCCCTGACTTTTCCCTGTTTTCCAGGTTTTCCCTGTCGGTGGACACCCTGTATACGTTAAATTGCGCAATTTTGATACACCTTTAGAAACACTGCCCATTGCTGTATATCACGCACCTCAATATAAACAGAATTGCTGTTGACAAAGGTATACGAAATATATGCTTAGTTACACATTTTTATTGTAGTTTGGCAACCCTAAATTCTAAACACATTAAAATGAGATTTGCATTTAACATAAAATACATTTAACTTATAATTTGGCAACCGTCCAGTGGCAAGCTATAACCTCTTCCTCTTATGACGTTCCAAACCCCCTTCCTAAACTATCAAACTCTTCACCCTTAACTTTACCTAAAGTTAATTCCTCGCCCTCACCGACGTAACTTATGAACTGCTTATCTCGTTCCGTTGTGCTTCTCATTTGAATATTGCATGTTAGCTTATCACTGCACAATTTAAGCATACGTAGCTGAAAATAGTCTAAATTTAATACGTCATTAACTCTTGTGCATCTTTGTGCTCAAGTTAAATATTCCAAGACTGCGCCGAGTACTTTTATCAGTGAACGTGTACGCTGGAGAGAATTCCAAGTATTTGTTATAAATTTGTCGAAAGCTATAACTATCTTAGTTACATTTTATGACTTTACCTATGCATACAACTTTTGTAATTTGACAGCATGCAACAACGTGCTATGTATGCCGATAAAGTATTCAGGGTAAATATCAAGCTTTTACATCACATTCTACTGTAAACTTACAGCAATACCATGACAGGCCTTTGTTTTACCAGAGTTTATAAGAGACCACTGTTACACAAAGTAGTAGTGCCAATTCAAGTAGAATTTGGTAATACTGAAAGTGTAGTTAAGGCACGCGTTTTAATAGGCAATTCCCAAAGTTCGTTTCATACCTTTGAATGCTGTTAATGACGTTAAGCATGTAGAAAATTAACCTCTAAAATGTAAAAGCTCCGACTTTGTAGCTCACGTACTTTTAACGCACCAATACGCCAGTTGCACATATGACTAATACGTTTGCTTTTGGCTGCTGTAGCATAAAAATGTGAAGGCAAAACGATTTTCTATATACTTTTAGGGCAATAAAAATCTTTTCTTCAACTGTTACATACTCTTTTCAGTTTAATTATTCTGAAATTACTGAATTCGCTGTGTAACCGATTATGCGAAACACTTTTTCTAACACCCCCCCCCCTTTTACCAAGATGCCGCATCTGACATCACCAAAAATGAACCGCGAACTTCACAAGACAATTAACTTAATATGCAGCAACTTAAAAATTATTTCACAAATGCAGTACGAGTTAGTGTTCTTGGCAACATTCGTAGACTTATGCGACGAGCTACAGTAAGTCACAAAAAATGAATACCAGTTAAATTTTAACTACCCATTTTCCTACCGAAACCAGCACGAAAGAATTCGTGTCAAACGCATCCAAGATGAACTCCACGAGATATGAACATTTATATTCCGCCACTGCTATTAACTTCTTATTCATACTTAAAAAGCTCTTTCCGTTACTCATAATTTACTTTGCAGTACTTTTATTTACAATACTTTTAATTCCTGTGGAAGCGTTGTCGCTACAATTTTTACACGCAAATTTGTTATTTTTATTGAGAATTTTTTTTTCGTTCTTACTTTAAAAATTTCCTATCCACTTTCTATCACCATGTAAACTTGCCGCATTGAAATTATAAAAAGGCCTAGGTAGCAGAATGTCTATACATTAATGCTATTACCGTAGTAAATATTCAAAGTATCACTTGAATAATTTACCAAAACTTCTACGCTTTACTCTTTTAAAATTTAAATTTCTGTCCCGGAAACACAATTCAGTCATGCCAAAATAACTCCTTCGTACCTGCATTACTATCCTACGTCCTGCGAGGAATTAGTAACTCTTCTACACAACCTGCCTCTTCAGAACCTCACCGTACAGTGACTCAGTAGTTCGGTCGTACGGGTTCTTGTAGTCTTCAGTTATGACGTCACAACACACTACTACATCAGAGACATCTATACAGTTATTAATTTTGCCTTGAAATATATATTATGTATAGAAGTTAAGCAAAACAGGTCTCATAAATTAAAGAAAAGTTCATATGTACTCTTATTTTTGAACTTAAATAATTATACAGGATTTAACGGCGTTTTTAAAGCAAATGTTTAATTGCTCATTCCTTCATCGAGGTTGCTCTTGGGACAGGCGTACCGTGTACGAGTTCGTTTGACGTAGAGTTATTATCGGTGACTTGTGTCTACTCGTGTTTTTGTGTAATATGGAAGGTTGGTTGATTCCGACGAGGGTCAAGTGACACCACCGCTAGCAGACAACTCAGGTATTTTATACCCCCAAAATGGGGGCTGAAGAAAACATGG
>PNEQ01106328.1:0-16897 GCA_003012365.1 Medauroidea extradentata
TTTAAATGCAACAGTATGATACGGTGTAGTATTTTTGTTTCAAATCGTTGGTTATAGTGTCTAAATTTGCTACTGAAATTACATAACAAAAAATTATGAAAAAATGCATTTACATTAGCATGTAAAATGCATCAGTAAACTGTTTCAAACAACTGTTTTTAAAAACCGAATGTGACACGCACTTTTTCGTACTTTAATCAAGCAAGTGAATGCAGTAATAAGTAAAAATTTTTATTCTGGTTCTTGTTGTAATGGCTGCAAAATTAGCATGCAAAGTTTGTTTAAAAGTGTCAAAACATATATTAAAAATTTTTTTCTAAAAAAAAAATTGTTTCTCCAATACTTGTCATTTATGTCTACTACAAAATAAATAATTTCAAGTTCATTTTAACATTATTTATTTAGGGAATAATCCCCCTTAAGGATTAATGTAAATTGTGCAGGCTATGTGAATGTGTCATTTGATGAGGTTAGCTGTTGGACTAGACTGTCTTTTTTCCTGTATTAAAAGTCATGTGACTGCATTAGAAATTATATTCTTAGCAGGTACCATGCCACTTGTATAACTGTTTTCAATGTTTCCTCTCAGTGTATTAACTTAATTCCTTCTTGATTTTTGGCAACATTACTCGTAAATGTTTTTAAAAGGACAGGTTACTTTATTCACTGGCACTTCATATTTTGCTATTGTTTGGTGTTTTCTGCTTCCAGGTTGGCAGGTTTTCTAGTTGTTATGATTGAAGCTCCTTGCTGCTGCCTGTTCATCGACTTTGTTCAAAATTTAAGCGACTGGGTTGAAAGACGCCCATATTGGAATCGAGCAGCATTTTACGTTATGTAAGCATTTTTAGGAACGTAGATATGTATTTATAGACACTGCAGTTTAACTAGTCTCATTAGTTAATTTTATGCTATGTAAGTTTCAGTGTATGTTTTGATTTTGTTTACAGAATTGCTTTGCCAGCCGTAGTACTGTGCCCTGGCCTTGGTAGTTTGTTCGGAAGTGGATTAATTTTTACTACAGGTGTTATTTATGGAATGATGTCTCTTGGGAAAAAGTAAGTTATTGCTCTATTTGGTTATATTACTGTTTTTTTTTATAATAGTATACAGTAATGTTATAGTATTACCCTACTTATATATAGAGTAGCTGATATGAGTTGTGGGTTGGAATAACAAGTTATTTATGTTTGTTCTTTGGTGGTTGTTTTAGTAATAGCTTGTAACGTGAGTGCTGTTAGTTCTTTGAATATCACTGTCTTTTTTTTTCTTTAGTACAGTAATATAATTCACAATAGAGCACTGATATGGTGATAAGAATTCATAATACTGGGTGAACAGGTTGCAGAAATGCTTCAGAGTAATTGATTATGCATCTTGCCAGGGACGTCTATGAGTTTATGGAGCATTCAGGATGATTCTCCAACTATCGGTTCTTCTTTAAAAAACAGTACATTTAGAGTTCGTCTGTTTTCTTTTAACACAATTTATCGTCATTAGTTTCAGTGGGCATTTAATGATTTCATTGTATGTATGTGGTGACAGAGTTACAGGGAATGGTAGGTGTGCATTTACCATTGTGGTTATGCACTAATCACAGTTTTTAGTGAAAACAGTGTAGTCTTAGGCATGCTTACACATAAGAACTACTATTATCCAAACCTGTTTTAGATATTTATACTTCACGCATACATCTTCTCCTTTGTTTCAGTTCATTTGTAGCTAATTAACAAAAATGTTGACTTTTTTCCCCTTATTGAATTGAGTGAGGTGGAGGCAGTGATGAAACAGTCACCTCACATTTTAGTAGAACATTGATTCAATTCTTAGTCCCATCACCTTAATTTTTTCAGATTTTCCTACATCTTTACAGATTAATGCTTTGATGTGTGTTAAATACAGGTTCTGGTCTCTTTTCTTCCTCACCCCACGTACCTCTACGAAGGTCATAAAACTATTTTGTAGGCATGTAAAGACCTAATAAAAAAAACTGTGTAGGTCACACAACACTAGTACTGAGCATTTAAAATTTCAGACAACATTAAACAAGTTTGTAAGTGTCCAATGTTAAGTAAGTTAATGTATCAAACATTCATGTTAGTGGAACGACTTCAGACAAGGTAATAGTAAGCATTATAATCTTCCTGTATTAATATGTGGTGTAGGGAGTGTAGGTGTGAGCAAAAAAGATACAAAACAAATAACAAAACTTATAAGTGATGCAAAGTTGAACAGTCCAATACCATTGAAAGAAAAAAAACCTACAGTTGATATAATAAATATCCTTTAATAATATACTTCTTCAATAAAACAGCATTAAAAAATGACTTGGAGTGAGTGAGAACTATAGGATGCTCTAAAACTGAAAATATTTCCGCTCAGGGTACCAAAAATAGAAAATACTTATGTAATGAGCTACTCTTTATCTCCACATCCTAACAAATAGTTTAATTTACTTAATGTGCCAAACGTTGTTCTGGGTGCTGCAGGTGGAATAATAAAAAAGGTAGTTAAAAGTTTGTTATTTATTAAATTGAGTGAAAGGCCAAAAATTAGAAATTTGGAAGGATTCAAATGTACCGTTAATTAGATTACTTTCACAAATAAAAGTTCCTCACATACACTCTGTTTTCCAATAATTTACATCTTTTAATTTAAGTTAATAATAATTTATTCCTTTTCTTTCCTCGGCTTCATGAATGGTTGTTTTAGTTAAGTCAAAAAAACCATAAATAAAACTTTTAATAAAATGATGGAGAGTGAAGGACATTAAGGAAAATACAACCAAATATATATATTGTCTCCTAAATTTCGGGAGAGTAGTAAACCAGCTACTGCAAGATGTTCGACAGGCTATAAAATGGCGGTGACTTTAAACATCTTGATCTTGCGCACAAAAGGCAAGTAATACAACCATTGAACTGACAATGTTTGTTATGAAATAAAACTGACACAGCTTCCAATAATTTTAAGTTTCATGGTAACAACACCAATTACTATCTTGGCACTGAAAAAAAAAAAAAAAAAATACTGAAATTGTACTTTAACTTGGCAGCCTATCGTCTCAGCGGTTGAAACTTATCTAATCTTCACCCGTTACTCACGGCTAGTTCAAAAGCCTTCGCAACCCTTACAAAAACTGTAGTCTGGATTGGAGAGTTTTAAACAAATTAATGGTAAATTAAAGAAACAACAGAAATTCTTAAAAATACTAACATACATAAAAAACTAAAACACACAAAAAAACGTAAATAAATAATAAGTAAATTAATTGGATGGGAGCCTAGCCGACATGGTTACAAAACTAAACTCGCCTATACCTACTCTACTAGGGGCGTTTCCTAACTAACCCAACTGTGTACCTACAATTACATCTATAAACAAAACAAAATTAATTAAAAATACAGAAAATTAATGTCCTTGCTTCTCACATGAGAAAAAAAATCAAAGTACTAAGTACAAAATTACTAAAATACTATTTCTGATAGTGAAATGCTACAAAACACCCCTCCTGCAGTAAAAGATAAAATTACCAATACAAATAGAATATTGAACAGCACCTTCAATCCTGACATCTAGCTGCAAAGTATAAACGAATAACGAATACACCAACACAAAAAAAAACATTAAAATGTTACCAATCTTGCGGTTAACTTTGACGCCGGCCGCAGGGCCAGCGTATGGGTTAAGCCCATAACGGCGCGAGTGTGTCCTTTTCCACCCACCCAAAAGTATTGTCAGACTCTCCCATAATCGTACCGCAACCCCACAGTGTGTATGCATGCCAAATCATTCAGTGCAAAGTGGATTGTGTATCAAACAGCAGGGTACAGTGTGTGCCGAAGGCCATCAAGGGTTACCACATTCGCTATGTTTACTTTCGTGTTTTCAGCAGACATTTAGAAATGCATCATTCAATATCAGCAAAATATGTAACGCGATTTATTATGTAATTTAGTGTGTGCCATTTTTCATATAATATTAATATTAATATTTCACGCGCACGAGGTAACGGAAGTGTGTAAACCCCATAGCGAGGCAAGGAGCCCCTAGCGGCTGCCTTCCTCGTGGCAGTTCGTCATAGTCTTCTGGAGATGTAAGATGCCTGTCCGTGTGCTCATCATCTTTTGTTTCACTGATTGTTACTTTTCCATAGTCTCGTTAGTATACCGGTTCACCTTTGCTTAGCACACGTTACCAGATATTCCCCATTGCATTGCGCATCCGCTTAACCTAATAATTGTGACCATTTTGGTATTTTTTAACTTAAACACCGCGTCGGAGTCACCACCGTCACGTGGTTAGGGACTTTTGTATCAGGAGACATCGGCACTCATCCTTCACCATACGAGGTTCGTTTTGGTATTGTTTTATTCAGCATAATTTTGCACACACGTTGCTAGGGTTATTTTGTATTTGTGTAACATTTTAAGGGCGTAATTCATGTTTTTGTGACCGACCACGTGCAGGTTAATACACCGCCATTGTGTTCAGCATACATGTGAGCAGTAAGTTGTACATTCATTTCATTATCACGCACTCACGCAATTCATCTCGTTGAGAGCATCACTCTGTGTGAAGCGTGTTACGTGCCATTCACCCCACCACCGGCCTAGCATAGCTCGCCACAGTTTTTGCACTGTACCGCTAACATCACTTGTAGAGCCCTACCACACTACAACGTGTACGGGAACGGCTGCCTTGTGACACGTTAGTTAGGCATGTGCTCACCGCAACTCAACTCTCTACGCCCGCTTCCAAGCGAACCTGACGGTCCATCATAGTGGCCGCCAGCCCCTCGCTGCTTAAGGAGGTACACCTTCTGGTGTCGTAGACTCACTTTTCGTACACCAGCTCCACACTGATCACTCACCAACCACATGCGATCTACCAGCCGGTCGTAGTCACTACGCAAAATTCACTGTTACGTACACTATCGTGTACTTTAGGGTTATTGTTACTGCAAGGGACGCATCACTACGCTTACCTCGCTGCGTGCGTAATTCAGACATAAAGCATAATAAATCATCTGTAAGTGGAAATACTGTTTACATAATTTCTAGACGCCTAATATTGCCAGTATAAGCAACGTAAGTTATCAGGCGTACTGGGGGCCAACATCCAGTAAGTGTGTAGTCCCTGCATAGTCAGTGTCGTATGTGTTAATCCATTCACGTGCGTTCACCATTCAATCACTCACATCAATCACTCATCGTTAAGTTGGCTTTCCCAAGCCATATGTGTTAATCCATTCACGTGCGTTCACCACACAATCACTCTCATCAATCACTCATCGTTAAGTTGGCTTTCCCAAGCCATATGTGTTAATCCATTCACGTGCGTTCACCACTCAATCACTCACATCGACGCGTCGGGTGGGATACCGAACACACCGAACAAACCACACCCTGAGGCCTAAGAGTCTCGAAGTGCAGTACTTGGGTAGTATTGCTGGCGCCCTTCACTCACATCAACAGCGTAGTTCGCTATCCCGATCCCACCCAAGGTGCACGTTAACTTCATAATAATTTACATAACATTGTCCTTTAACCTGGAAAAAAAAACGCATCACGCTTCTCATAGCAAAAAATCAATTTTACAATTTGTAGTCACAGATTTTAAAACAAAAAAGAATAAATAAAAAAATGAAATAAATTCATTATGTTACACAAATTAAATATTCTGTTGGAAATAAATAACACACATTATTTTGGCGTGCCTTGCTCAAGCGTCACGTGGCATCTGTAGCCAATATACGTGCTTCTTCTACACTCCGCGCACAGCATGCTGGAACCATGCCATGTTGTGTTTCAGTAGCGTCTTTTCACTTGTGCGAGTCGGTTTGGTGTCTCTCTGTTCTAGTAACCAATAAGTCATTGGAATTCGTCATCGGGATGTTACCATTCTTGAACGATCGTCGACATGCTGTACTGGATGTACTGCACTTAACGTATTAAATCTCAGATAAACGTTGATCGTTGCTCGTGACAACTCATATAGCCTATTCGTGATCACCAAGGTAATGTTCCAAGGACTTGGTGTATCAACAATAATACCTTCACTGTATTTATTGCATAATAAACTGCTCATCTGAGTTCTAATGTAAACGTTTTCACTCGTAAATGATATCACTCAGGATAATTAATCGACCAATGGCACATTTTTATAGTTAGGCAATACTGAAGCATAATCAATGTGTCGTCGTACACTATTTCAGATACACTATTTTAGCCTGCAGTTCGTTCATAATGGCACTAATATTTTAGTATTTAAACCATATACTTGTACTGGCAATAATATACATTATTGTATGTGACAAAATCTTTAGTTTAACTTACTTTTTAATCACAATAAAAATGTATTAAATTTGGATGTGGAGATAGTTTTCTACATTACATCAATACTCATATTAGTTATCTATCAATAATATTTACATTTGTGTTGGTATTGACATAAAATCAAATATTCCACTTAGTTGTCACGTGGCACTTTGAACATTATTAGGTCAGGCGGAAAAAAGCTAACAACATCTATGGGAGGTTAGGTGGGTGCATTTGGTAGCACCTTTGTTCTAAAGCAACCATTTACATCAAGATGACACAACGATGTTCTATCCTGAAGAACGACCAACTACGAAGAAAAGTGACAACAATCACATCATAACAACACAAGTCACCACATACTAAACCATGAAGAAAAACACTCAAAGTGAAACTACAACAACTCAATGTATAAACAGTGGTACACCATTTTTGTGTGTGAGTGAAATAACCTTAAAAAGAAGATTAAGTCCAAATCAAAGTTCCCTTCATCGATCAAAATAAATAAATACTGAACATCCCATACTTATTAGATAACCTTTGTTAAGGTAAGTGTAGTAATGTAAGAGTGTTTATGCTCTCTTTAAATTATGCGCTAGGAAGTGTGTAGGCTGTTCAGGGGTAAAATTTTGTGTGGTAAAGTACCATATCCATGTTCACTTGCTGTGGGCCTCTTTATTAAAACTTAAACTGCGTTCACACACATGGTAGCTCGGGGATATTCGCAATGCACCAGCCCTCACTTATGTGATAACCTACAATATAATTGTGTCGCTGTGTTTAGTGCCGAGAGATATATACTAGTATAGCTCACTTCCTTGCAGCAGGTTGATGGAATTTGTGGTCTGGTCTACTAAACACATTGTTGATTGAGTGTAATTGTATAAGTGATGACACTATCTCGAGCAGGAAAAATTACATAAATATAACCCTATTAAATTCATCTGCTCAACACATAATATTCTTAATCTGGCACGTAGCTCAGACAAATGCAACATTGCATGAAAACCCTACAACACAGGTGCCAATATCAACCATAAGGTCCATAATTAATATAAGCAGCCGGCACTCAATAAATCAACTAACGTGTTCTTTCAAGACATTAACCAAGTAACCTTGTCCCACTAAACTGCTCTCGGAAAACCTCTCTGTGGACTAAAGATGACAAACTGGTCACACTACATACTGTGGACTTACATAAGGCTTTAACTGCGTAATCTTGAACCTTCCCACGGTTCTACCATCCTTTTCGCTCAGTTCGTAGCAGTTCTCCTTAATAACAGATGTTAGGATATACAGGCCATCATATATAAGGCACAGTTTTTTAGTGATATGGTCCCAATAAGAGCTCACATGACTGGTTTTCTTCAACACCAAATCACCTACTTTCAATTTATTTAACTTTGATAGCTTTTGTTGCCTCTTCCTAGACTCTGCTGAACTATAAAGTCTTATTTTCACTATAGCCAGTAAATCTTCCATAGTAATTGTCTTGTCACCCTCTCCTAACATTGGTATCTTCATCAGTTTCGAGAGTAGCCTCGAAATCACAGAGTCAGACTATTCACTGGTCAGAACCTCATAGGGGGTAAATCCTGTACTTAGGTTGGTTCTGGCTATCATTACCTGAGTTAGGTACCCATTGATAGCTTCCAGATGATGCACTGTAAGTTGGTGCTAGGGAGTTTAAAGGTTCTTGTCTTCTAAAGTACCCCTCTGAAACAAGTGGGCAGCTCTGTGTAAATACTGTGCTGGCTACAGATGTAGGCGGGGTACACCTAGGTTCTGGGGTGAGAAATGCTGTACTTCAGGCTGTCCTTGGTCTCCTGACTTGTGATACCTAGTGCTATTTTCGCCCCTAACTGGTACACCTTCCTGACCTTGATACTGAGTTTGCAGGCTACTTCCTGTGTTATCACTGGCATTCCACTTTCTGCCCCTCCAATAACATGGGTTGTAGTGACTTTGAGCTGACTGTGGTTCGGAAAAGCTTCTCTTTCTCCTGTGCCAATTGCTTCGGTTGTTGCCATAGCTGTACTGTGGTTGCACGTTTGCACCTGTAGTGAATGTACAATAGAATTCCTAGGTGCATTACCATTCCTTTGTGTATGCCCTAGGGTGTTGTTTTGCCTATTATGTGGTGTGTACAAGGGAGGCTGAGGGAGAGGTCTGTTCCCGTCTTGTTCTCTGGGTGGGTTGCTCCTGTACTGCCTCTCCAGTTCATCAGCTCTAATCAAATATCTAAATTCAGTTAAATCCTGGAACATGCTGCCAGTGAATTGCCTCTAATAGGTTAGTGGTAACTGTGAGATGATCATGTCTACAAACTTCTTATTAGACATTGGTACAGTAAAATGCCTAGATTTCTCATACATTTTGTTGAAATGTTCCTCTATTTGTTTGCTTTTTCTAGGGTCAAACGTTTCTGATGCTATCTGACTTCAAATTTGGCTCTGTATCCTCGAGTTCCAGAACTCTTTTAACAATAGTTCTTTGAAATCGTGGAAGCTGTTAATTCTGTGTTTAGTTATTCCCCACCAGTAAAATGCTCGACCTGTTAGGCTCACTCCTAAGCATCTCATTATATTTCTGTAGGTGTGAAACCAGGTTCTCCTCGTGATTATCAGTGTATTTGGGTAGCTCCTCAGACCATTGACGAGCTGGGCGATGGATCAAAATAGGTGCGTTCTGTAAAGTCGGAATAGCTGAAGAGACCATGGCTGGTAAGGATCCAATACTACCATAAGACTGGTGGGCCCTGTGTGAAGTCTCTTCAGTTCTTAATTCCTTTAACTCATCAACTGCAGTGCTAATTTTACCTTGCAGTTGGCTATTTTTAGCTTCTCTGTTCTTAGCCAACAGGGTCAAACAACTATCTACGTGTCTACTTAGGGACTCCAACTGTACATTAACCTCTGACATAACTGTTTTTAGACACATCCATTGATACTGTAGGTCGAGATTCAATTTGGTTAAGTCGTGTATCCAGGTTAATGATGTGTGTAGAAACCTCATTTCTTGTAGCTTCTAATGTCTGTTGAACGTCTTCAATTTTTTGAGAGTGTATTTCCAGAGTAGCTTCAGTCTCTTCTTTTAATTGATTGAGCGGAGCTTTCGTCTGTAGACTTAGGGTTTCACCCTGTTTGCTAATCTCTTGTGTTTGCTGTGTGAGGTCAGTTTTTAGCCTATATCCCTCTTCAATCCTGACATATCCTCCTTCAATTGCTGAGAAAGTTGGGCCATCATTTCTGCAAATCTATCTACAGACAAAGTAGGTACTGGTACTTCAACAAATTCTGAAGGAACAGGCGTGGTGAGAGGATTCTCAAGAGTGCTAGGTGGGGAAGTAGGATGTTCCCTAACTGTATTACTAGGATTGGCTTCTGCCATCTCCTGCATTGTAGGGTTGCTATTGGTAGTAGGTGCTGCATTACCTTCCATGGTGTTTGTTTCCCCTATTTGAACTAGACTGTATGAGGTAGGTACTTCACCCTGCTCTGTTCTCATCAAACTGCATGAAAAATATCCCTCAGAGTTAGGTTTCTGATCAGACATATTTTCAAAATGACTTAACTTCCCATTCAAGTGGTGGCCTACACGTAGGCGCCAGAAATATTCTGTAATTTTCCTATATTAATATGTGTTGTAGGGAGTGTAGGTGTGAGCAAAAAAGATACAAAGCAAATAACAAAACTTATAAGTGATGCAAAGTTGAACAGTCCAATACCATTAAAAGAAAAAACCCTATTGTTGATATAATAAATATCCTTTAATAATATACTTTGACGCACCCTGTAAGTTGCTTAGTATATATTTTACGCTCGGCCCCATAATTTAGTAACGTGTAAGAGTTAGGCCTACCTTGATTTTGCCCAAGGGGTCATTTAAGTCCAGTATTGTGAGCCGTTTTGCCGTAAAACTAAAGGTTTAGAGATGTCTGTATTTACAGTTTTTGTATGTATATATTCACGCCCGCAGACAATGCCAGGCAGCAAATTATGAACTTTGGAAAGAGAAATGTGTATATAATTATTGTAAACGTAATATTATTGATTCTGTATATTTATTTAGTGCTTTGTTTATTATCTTTTGGCAACATGGACATTTTCACGGCCCGCTGGAAAGTTTTAATACAGTCACGTATTTTTTGGCAGAGTGTGGGAGATTTGTGGGTGTTGGAGTGGTGCGCCTGTTAGCCAGCAGACGGCCTCCTCTCCAGCGGTGGCCATTTTCACCACCCAGTAACGGTACTTTAAGCCCCCCTCAGGGGTATATAAGCTGGGCGCTCGCCTAGCCAAGTCGTCAGTCTAGGGCTCGGGCCTCCTCCCCGAGCAAGCCTAGGCACCACCCCCAACCTCGAAAGGGTTGCTTCTTCAGAAGAGAGCCTAAATCCGACATCCGCTTAACCCCAGGGTTGCTTCTTGAGAAGGGAGCCTAAACCCGCCCCTCCTACCTGTTCACCACTACCTATCTTCCGTGGGTTGCTTCTTGAGAAGGGAGCCTAAACCCACCTACCCATCCTCTATACAGGTTGCTTCTTGAGAAGGGAGCCTAAACCCGCCTACCCATCCTCTATACAGGTTCCTTCTTGAGAAGGGAGCCTAAACCTGGTCCTACCTTACTCTTGTACCGAAAGCGTAGTTTGTTAAGGAGACACGCCCTAGCCGCGCGGGCAGTATAAGGGAATGCACCCTACCGTGAGTTTAACTAGTCGCCACGAGGCGCACATCTATGACCGCCAGATGTGGAAGTCGAGTCAAGTCTATGAGAAGTTCCGGGGCTCCGTGTATAAGTGACCACGTGCGGTCGAGCATAGTGAACATTGTGTAAATCAGTAGTGTATAAAGAGCTGTGTGTAAAGCCGAATTGTATTAGCAAGTGTAAAAAGCCGTATTGTATTGACCAGTGTAAAAACAGTGATTGAGCAACCATACATACAGTTCAAGTGTATTTTCTTAGTTTCATTTCTGAAGTAAGGTACTCATGTCTAATACAGTGTGTTTGATAATGAATATCTTACCACAGGAGAGAGCAATAATTGAAGGCCGTAAGACAGAGGCCGCAGCTAAGCGCCGATAGGCAGTTACAAGTATAAGTGAAATACCTGTGGGAGTAATTCCCCCACCCCAAAAAGGGTCAGGGAAATCTGTAACTCTTCCAGAACTTTGCCGTCGCTATAAAGACACTGAGAATAAACCACCCAAGCGCAAACGCGATAATTTCAGTCGATTCCTCAGGGAATCGCACCACCTTCAGCTGCCATTAATCAGCCCCATAAAGTCACCAGAAAGACCAGCACCTTTGCCGCATCCGTGAATCCAGCAACTGAAGAGGGAAGCTGACTTTGAACTGAAGCCTGTGTCGGAGCGAAAACGCTGTCTTCTGGGGGAGCTCTTATAAACGATGAGTGGTTAACACGCCTACCCCCCTTCATGAAAAGTGAAAATTTTCCCACACTGCTGTAGAGACTGTGTTGTGTCAACTGCCCAGGAAACCACTCTCCTCGGGACATCTAGCAGCCTCTCCTCCCCTTCATGGAACCGTCATGCTCAAGCCTTATTGCAACCTTGAAGGAAAACTTGAATTCATCCCCTTTGCGAGCAGAGTGGTGACAACTTCTTCAATAAAGCAGTATTAGAAAATAACGACTTGGAGTGAGTGAGAACTGTAGGGTGCTGTATAACTGAAAATATTTCCTCTCAGGGTACCAAAAAGTAGAAAATATGTAACTTATGTAATCAGCTACTCATCTCCACATCGTAACAAATAGTTTAATTTACTTAATGTGCCAAACGTTGTTCTGGGTGCTGCAGGTGGAATAAAAAAAAAAGTTAGTTAAAAGTTTGTTATTTATTAAATTGAGTGAAATGGCCAAAAATTCGAAATTTGGAAGGATTCAAATGTACCGTTAATTAGATTACTGTCACAAATAAAAGTTCCTCACATACACTCTGTTTTCCTATAATTTACATATTTTAATTTAAGTTAATAATAATTTATTATTTTTCTTTCCTCGACTTCGTGAACAGTATATAAGATATAAAAAAACTGGACCACTGGGTTGGTTTAGTTAAGTCAAAAAACCATGAATAAAAGTTTTACTAAAACAATTTACTTAACTAAAATGATGTAGAGTGAAGGATATTAAGGAAAATACAACCAAATATATATATAGTCTCCTAAATTTCAGGAGAGTAGTAAACCAGCTACTGCAAGACGTTTGACAGGCTATAAAATGGCGGAGACTTTAAACATCTTGATCTTGCGCACAAAAGGCAAGTAATAACCATTGAACGGACAATGTTTTGTTTTGAAATAAAACTGACACAGCTTCCAATAATTGTAAGTTTCATGGTAACACCACAAATTACTATCTTGGCACTGAAAAAAAAAAAAAATTAAATTGTACTTTAACTTGGCAGCCTATCGCCTCGGCGGTTGAAACTTATCTAATCTCTACCGTTACTCACGGCTAGTTCAAAAGCCTTCGCAACCGTTATAAAAACTGTAGTGTGGGTTGGAGATTCATAAACATATTAACGGTGAATAAAAGAAACAACGAAAATTCTTAAAAATACTAACATACATAAAAAAACCAAAACACACAAAAAAAACATAAATAATAAGTAAATAAATTGGATGGGAGCCTAGCCTACCTGGTTACAAAACTAAACTCACCTATACCTACTCTACCAGGGGCGTTTCCTAACTAACCCTACTGGGTACCTACAATTACATCTGTAAACAAAAAAAAATTAACTAAAAATAATTACAGGAAATTAATGTCCTTGTTTCTCACATGAGAAAAAAAAATCAAAATACTAATTATTATAAAATTACTAAAATACTATTTCTGTTAATAAAATGCTACAGCATAATGTTTTTAAAACTTTACGTATATGAAATTTGGTCTTCCTTTATCTTATTTTTAATTTATTTTTTAAGCACTTTGAAATATTTTACAGTAATCTTGGTAAAATAAATCTGCTGTATTAAGGTGAGTCCCTACTAAGTCAGCCTAAGCCACCAATGTGGGCAGCCTGTTTCGCTTAGGATACACATTGTGACTTCCAGCGTCACTGATATGTTGTACTTTTAAGATTGTTTTATTAATGCTAAAGGTTCGAAAATGATGACCTCTTAGTCCTTTTAAATTACTATGGTTAAAGAGTGCGTGGTAGATAAATAAACGCTGAAAACATCAATTGATTTCTACGCTTTTTTCGAAGCCAATATGGATAAAATACCAAATGACAATCTTAGATAATGGTATTTGCTAACTTTGAGTAAATATTTATCAAGAATTACTAATTTGTTACGCATGATCTCTTGCGCCGCAGTTAAATGCACGAGGTTCCGCATCAGAGCTTGTGCCTCAGAAGTTCATAACACTGGAAACAATTTTGTTTAAAATGTTGGCTAAAACTATTGTTTAGGATTGCTATTGCTTAATTTTCGCAAATTGGCTTCAAGAATCCAACAGTTATAGATTAATGCCTTTAGTTTTGAACTATGTACCATGCCCTCTTAAGACGTAATTGTGAAGAAATAATGTCAGTCAGTTTTTTTGCAGCCTTGTTTATTTTTGTGTGTTCCATTAGTAGGAAGTAGTATTCTAAGCTTGTTTCGTAATGTACTGGTGGTGACTAAGAATGAGTTTGAAGAACTACTGTATTGGTAATGATTTGACAAAAAAAAACACTGAATGAGTACCAATTCCACATCATAAAACTTCAAGGAATTCTGAAAAAAAAAATCACAGAATATTCTGTACATACAAAAGTCAGAAGCACAAGTATCTATGTGTTATTACTTGACAGATCACAAAAATATAGAGGACGACACATAATCATGGAAGCCCGTATCACGACGTTTTGCTGCTTAGAGCAGCTTCCTCTGGCGAAGAGACATGGCTCACTGCCATGTAAGTACTTGTGCTTCTGTCTTTTGTACATACTGATAGCCTAGCTGTCTCTTCTTTTCAGTTACATCACAGAATATTCTATGTGCTTAACCATCATCAGGTATAGCAAACCATGTTCTGTTCTTTATATTGGTATATGATGCTTTCTCATTGACCACAGTAATAAGACTCTTTCTTAGTGTACAAGAAAAAGTGTCCAGAAGTTAAACTTGCTAGTGCCACGTTAGTAGAAGAAATTGAACGTAAGTAAGTAGATTCAGCAGATTAACATAAGTTTTCTTAGTTTTTGAAATTTTTTGTGATTAGAACTGGAAGAACAAATATAATTACAGTGCTTTATGATAGCTTAACATTGATGAGATGAAATAAGCACAACTTTTCTAGTTCTTACAGTCCTCCAGGAGTTTTTGGCATGGAGGAGACTGTGGTAGTAGTCAGAGGAATGTGGAGGCAGGGAAATTCTATACTGAAATCATTCACTCTCTTACAGGATACTGTTTTCGTGCCCTGCTCAAGTTGTGTTAATGAATTCAGTTATTTTGTGAATGTTTTTGTATATATCGCATGGATAGTTTACTTATTAATAACTGCATAAATCTCTATAATACAAGATTATGTTGGCTATGTACATAAGTATGCATAAACAGTGGAAATATTTTAGTAAGTTCTGTAATAAAATAATTAATTTGGCCCCCATATATTTCTAACTGTTTAGTTATTCCAACGTGCATTAAAATGTAAAAGGTAAAATTAATAAATTAACCCACAAATTTAAATACTGCGCTTCAAGTATTGTGGAATGGAACTACAGTAAATGTCAGTTAAGCTGTTGCCCATTATATGCTGTTATACTGTGGGTGTTTTTGTGTACCCCAACCTGAATAAATGAGTAAGTGGTTTAGCCCAAAGTTCTGTGGAATTACTATAGAATAACACAAAGGTAGGAACAATTTTTGTGAAGTATAATTTCAAGTTTGCCTGGTGAACAAAGTACAATATTGTCACGGTGGAAGTCACCGACAAGTCATGCCCGGCGACTCCCACCATAAATTGTGTCAGGAGGTTGGGTCATAGAAAATAAGTAAAGTAAAAAATAATAGACCATGTTAAATAGTTAAACATATGTGGTGTGTCGTGTTTATGATAGTTATGTTATACCTTGTTTGTAGCTAAAGTGTTGAATATAAAATGGGGGATGAAAGTATATCTGAATTATTAAGCTACGCAAGACTACAAGGTGGAAAGCAAATAAACATCACTAGTAGATAAAACAAGCATTTGACTGAAACATAACGATGAGCAATAAAGGTTAATAAACTCTGTAATTATTAAAACATCACTGGGGGGTATACATATGGTAAATAGCTCCTTAAGTAAAATAAAAACAAACAAGCACTTTAAAGATAGAATTTCCACCTTGTAGCCTAGCTACAATCATAAAGTATTAATGTATGGTAGAGCACAACAAACTAAATGAAACAAAATAATAACTCCGCTTGGCAAACTATCTATTGCGAGGGGTACAGAAGATCGAAACATAGACTAACGTCCCAATACGGGTCGCATCTCCTATCTTACCTTGTGCATGTGCTTGTCACCCATAATCATCTATTAATAAAATAAATATTTAAATCAAGATACACGTTCTGCAATTAGGGGCTATCAATTAATGTTAAAAGGAGACTACAGTTCGACTACTTGAAATGAAAGAGTGAATTCAAATTATTGCAGTTTATTACAAAAGATTAAAATAAAATGTTATACAAAAATAAATATTACATTAATGAAAATAAAATTGTAGAATTTGGAAAAAGATTTGTTATTTAAATGTGATGAACTGTGACCAGATATTACATTAAGAAAAGAAAGGATACTACACAGTAAAGTGGTTTCTGGCATTACAAAACAATCCCGAGGTTATTACATTACTTTGAAAACATTTAATAAAAGGCAAATGCACTGGCCAACAACAAATACACGCGTCAACGTTTCCACGACTATTATAGTAAAAACCGAACACGAAATCTAAAGGGGAAATAGTAATAATTAATAATAAAATAATAACATGAAATAATACTTATCATTTTGATGTTCCTGTCCAGCGAAGTCTCATCCATCTCAGGGCTACGAAGTCTTCTTATTCCATAGTAAAATAAACGACAAACCAAAACTAAAATTAATAGTAATAATAAAAAAAATACTAACTAAACTGAAACTCCTGCCGTCTGGCACTTAGGCCGTCGTCTCGCCCATCGGGGCATCGCCATGATTGCCTAAGTCCTAACCAAAGAAATCCATAAAAGAAGCTCACGATAAGTCTTACGAAAAAGTCCTACGAAAAAGAGTCCAAAAGCGAAGAGAGAAAGAGCGCCCCAAAACACGGCCGGCAGGTATTTATAACTACCGGTTGCGCCGTCGAGAACCTTCCATGATTTACCTTCCTGGAATGGTCAGCAGCGACCATTCCAGATCGGCGCAACATCTACCCTCTCTGTCCCACAGGGCATTCACTCGTCAGCGACGTTTGACGTCACGGACGGGGGGACTGTCCGAGAGCGGAACGACAGAAATGTGCTGTAGTGCACTTCTAGCCCGTGCGTCGGCCCTACTAACAGCTGGTAATGTGGGACAGGGGAGCGGGGGAGTGTTGACA
>PNEQ01106329.1:0-54493 GCA_003012365.1 Medauroidea extradentata
GAAGCTAATTTTCTCTGCAGAAATACGTTTTTAATCATAAACGTAATAAATTTAAAAACGCAGTGCTACTAAAAAATGAATTGTTCTTAATAGATGTTTGGCACGAATCTCCCGAATACATACTCGAATCTCGAATCCTTCGAATACCTGGTATTCGGGAGTATTCGAAGGTTCGAAGATTCGAACAGCCCATCCCTAGAGCAAACTCTTTGGAACAAACTGGTTCAACCACTGGTTATTATGTAGCATCTTCAGAATATGCAAGTTCTAAATCCTTTGTGGAATTTTTTATTTTGCAAGTACAGTATCTTCATTCAGGATTGTACATGGCTGTCTATTATTATGATGTTAATATCCTACTGCATTAGTTTTGTCTGAGTATGTTAAAACTCATAGTTTAGAAACCATAATTGTAGATCATCAGCATATCATTAAATTGGATACAGAATGAAACAGAAGGTAGTATAGTATTTTACGTGTTACTATCAATTATCATTACATTCAAACAAATTTTAAAAAAATGAATGAAATTGTTGAAAAAATAAAAGTATTTTATGAGGACTACTCTGAAGTTTACTGTGAAGCCCACATGAAAAACATGATTTTCTAGTCAGCTTATTGGCAAAAAATATGGTGTCACCCGCCCAGAATGAGGTAGCCATTTACTAACATTGTGAATAATATGGCGTTAGTAAATTATTGGACAGTGTTGAAAGGCATAAGCATTACCACAATGCACCAGCCTAATAATTTTGTCCTGGGTTTTTGTGGTTCACCTATTTGTACTGTAGAAATGACCAAGTTGACAGTATTGCCTACCAGCCAGTCACAGTTTAAGAGGGCGTGGTACATAATTCAACGTTAAAAGCATTTATCTATAACTCTAGGTATCCTGAAGCCAATTTGCAAAAAGTAAACAATAGCAATCCTAGACAATAGTTTTTGCCAACGTTTTAAACAAAATTGTGTCCATTTTTACGAACTTCTGAGGCACAATCATTGTCATTGAGTATTTTATCTATATTGGCTTCGAAAAAAAGAGTAGAAATCAATTGATGATTTCAGTGTTTATTTATCTACCACACACTCTTAACAGTAATAAACTGCCGCATCTGTTGTTCTTCCCTCGTAATGAATTTAGTATTTGATGTTTTGGTATCTGATGTTTTATCTTTTTTCCTCCCATATTTTCTACAAACATGTAAGGAAATACAAGCCAGTCAAGAATACTCCTGTGGGTTTAAGCAATATTTTAGTCTAGGTGGTGGAAAGCCAGCTGAAAATATTTACATATATAGACACTTGCAAAAATTGTCAGTGTTCTTGTAACAGTCCCAAGAGTTAATAAGATGCCTACACTTTAAACAACTGATATGAAAAATCATGTTGCCGTGATGCCACCACCGTCATAATACTGCTTCCCAAAATGTCCACAATACTGTAGGGTCAATTTAGTGAGCCTACACCATTACAGCTGGTAACACATTGTTTGATGAAAATTAAACTGAAGCTTGCTAGTTGCATTTTTAACCAGTTGTGAATGTGCTAGTGCAATGGATTAAGTTTGCTACAAATTGCTTTCATTTATATTCCCTTGCTGAAATATCTTGGTACTCACTCTTTATAAGTTCTTGAAATTCCCCTTGTAGCTCTGTGTTTGCTGTAATATCGGTTTTCAATGTCTATGCTGGTCATTCCAATGAGGTCATCCCACTTTATTTCATCCCTGTCCATCACAGAAATGTTCAGCAAGTAATCGTCTGGTAGAGATAGCTCTAGCTCAAACATTCTGAGGGGAAAAAACTGTTGTTATCAACATAGATAATAATTAAAATAAAATATAATTCAGTTTATTTAAAAATTATAAGAATGTACGAGTAAATCAAAATAGTTTTAATCAGTTTTTTTTTCTTATGACTATGAGTGTACATGGAATACAGCATCATGGATAAACCAGTACTATTTTCTTAGTACTGCACAGACATTTTTTTATACTATACGTGCTTATTTTTAAGTCCTGAAATCATTACTGAAATATTTTTATACTATTTTCTGTGTAAGTCTTGTGAGTGAAAGAAGTGTAACAATAGCTAACAAAAGACTGATTTACTGTTGATTATTGTCTTCAATAAATAACTGTAAGATTTAATTTCCCTTAAAACCATTTACAGTATGCTTATTAAGTTTTCATTGCAGTATTGTACTTCCTACAATAAAGTAGTTGTACATAAGCTGCAGGCATACTTACAATTCAATTAAATTTTGGCTACCTACATATCAGGTAAAGATATGCACTGTATTTTATTTACAAAATATGTCCATTAGAAAATTCTTAAACTTCCTAAAAGTATGACATCTTTTGTAAGAAACACTAAAAAAACAATACAGCGATTTAGTACTACGTACTTAAAATTTCATTGTAGCGTGTTGCAATGACTGCAAAAAAATAACGTCAGTCCAGTGATTTATGCATAGAGAATAGAGATGGAATGGTGTATTTGACACAAACACATTAATTTCACCTTAATGGTACAGTTCTTAACTTCTTCACTCAAATAGCAAGGCCCTTAATACACAGTTATTCTCAACATTCCCCTCTTATTTTTAAAATTTATTTCTCTAGACCTTCCCAAGGTCAACAGTTGGCCAAGGAGTTGTACAAAAGCCTGTTACATTCTGTAAGTCGGTATGAATATGTATACCTCCCAAAGACAGGATCCTTGGTGACAGGAACGTAGTTTTCTCTGTCACTGATTAGACTTTCACGAGTGCTGGTGCCTATGACAATATATGGATCAGATGATCCTGTGATGTCTCCAGCGGCCAATCCAATGGCTCGCACCACATATATCCGCACTAACAGATACACAGGCTTGTTTGATGGATGCCTTGTGCCAGGAATGGATCCATCAAGCGTTACCATCTCGTGTAGCGGCAGTCTATACAGCCTCAGGGCACCCTGCCGGAAACAGTCCACAAGTAAAAGTGCAAATTTAATCAGTCATTTACACAAAATGAGATTTGTCCATTTGTGTCCACATAGAAGGAAGATGCATAATCCAATAGCAAAAGAGTTCCTTTACAAACCGTGTTACACAATTAGCAGGATGTCTAAAATATGATTCAATTTAGAAATGACTCAACTCCAGGATGTCTGTTACAACTATGGTTACTTTTTTGTGTGTGTAGTGCATATTATATACTACAATAATCCCTGGTTTAGTACATTAAAGTTACCTAAATGTTATCTTCACTTTTAACATAGTAATTTTTACAAATGCTCAATTCCACTATATCAAAAAATAAAAAAATATTTTACAAATGTGAATTTAATAATACAGCTCATTTTATCAACTGGTGGATTACAGTCCTCTAATTGAATACCATAAACCTGTAACATTAAGCAAATATTTCATTGATTTGAGAATAAAATGTTTTTGTCTTCTCCTGTAAAATTTATTTTCGAATGTCATTGAGTTCTTTCTTGAATAGCCTATTCGATTTATACTGATACTACCACTCAGAACTGCATTTCCCCAGCACCATCAAATTATTTAATTAAGGCATTAGCTGTGTTGGCCTACAAATTTGGGGGCCAGATGCAACTTTTTGCCATTGGAGGTTACAAAAAACCTTTGAAAGAAAAATTATCATGCAAGTAGTTCAGTTTGTTAGTTTCTTCACTGTGATTGTTTTGTCCACCGTTAATACATACATATATCTTTTAACACACATATTCCTATTAATTTTATATTCTGGCCATGAATAAATAGCTTTACTTTGTACAATTTTGTGTTACTGTTGGGATCGGAAGTTATTGTACTCTCTTCAGATTTTGTAACATTTAGCTTTAAATTATTTTTATAGAAATAACTAAAGGCAGCAATAAACAAAAGCTATTTAAATTCAAAAGTAAACATGCATTTGCCCTACGGCTGTCACATACTTAAGCCTTACACAGATATATAATATACTTCATTTCAAGACTTGGATGATCACTAAATTATTTTCATTAGCTCCATTCACCAAATTTTCACTCCACCTGAATGTAAATCATAACAAATGTTATGTTAGTAAACAAACACAAATCTAAACTGATTTATTTACTATTTGTAACACTATGTTATGTAATAATATGGGAAAGTTAGCATCAGAAATTAGTGTAAAATCTTTTTTTTATGTGATTTTTTGTTTAATTACTGTGATGTACTTAAAATATAACAAAAACCAAATAATACAGAAAATTGCCAATGTTTTGTCACTATAGTATTTTGTATTATAGTGGAGGTGGCATTTATTTTTTGTGCCAGTTATTTTTGATAATGCAGTAAATTAAAACTATTAATTCATTAGTAAAAAGTATTACTATAACTTACGTTTCCAACACAAATCTGACTAACCCAACAGTATTATCATTAAGAAGTTTGTGTCAGTACTTTATTCATGAAAAATTGTAAGTACATACACAGATTTATATGTTTCCAGATGTCAGTGTCGGAAAAAAGTCTTTAATTATTTTCTAGCCAATAATTTTGTTAATTCTACTTTATTATACATAAAAAATGGAATGTTTTGGTATATCTTGAGTCAGTGTAGCTGAAACAGTTAAAAAGTTACAGAATTCTTAAAGTTTGATAAAATTACTGAAAATTGAACAATTCTTTAAGATAAAAAAATTCACTGTACAAAAATGGGTTAGGTTAAAAGTATAATTTTGTTGCATCAAAGATTACATACTTAGGAGAATTCAAAGCAAGTGTTGAAAAAAATTACAAAAATTTGTAAACTTAAAACATGGGTTGCTGTATGATTTTGAAGAAAGGTAAAAAATTGTCAAAATGGCTGATGCCCAGTGGCGGCTCGTCCCAATGGGCGCAGGGGCATGTGCTCTCCCAATTAATATTAAACACACACCACAGTAAATACATTAATTATTAAATTGAATTTTTCGTATTTAAATGCTGAAGTATTTCAATTATTTACTGAATATTGTATCAAAAATTTATGAATAGCTTCACCTCTTCCATGGGCACAAGCAGCCTGCACCCACGGCAATACACATTTTCCCCAAGCTAGGAACACGTGATAGGGCTCGGAGATAGCCAAAGTCCCATGACATTTGGGCACACGCAGCCTGCGCCTGCACTGTTCAGATAGTACAACAAGAGCTCGATAGGTAGAGGGTGCATTTTGCTCGAGTCCGCTGCCTCTTGCCATTCCCTTCCAGTGTCACAATGAGTATTTTAAAAAAAGTTGCAACTAGTCATAAGAAAGTAAAACGAATAGGTTATACAGTAATTTCTACAAAAATGCAGAATTTGCATGAATTATTCAAATTTTATATCCACACCTTAAGAACATTTTCTTTGGTGTGTTCATTAAAAGAACACAATAAATAGCATGAAATGTATTTTACTGAACCAATCAGTTTACCAAGATCGACTTGAAATTAAGAATCTTGGCTCTCAAAGACAGGAACTGAATTTGTCGCGTCGCCTCAACGAGCCAAGCGCTGAACTAGTGTACAAAGTTCCCGCTGAACGATTTTTACTATGAGACACTAAGCGGTGTTGGAAAGTGTGCAACTAGGTTAAGTTCAGTGCAGGTAGCAATCTGAGTTTCACATACATCTGGTTAGTACTTTTTGAATTACTGCAGTCTGAAAAGGTTGTTTTTAGCTGTGTTAGAGGGCTTAGAAACAGTGTTTTTAATGAGCATCGCATCTTAACAACGAGGTTCCGACCTTGTCTGAAGTTAGTTTTTTTTTCATACGTTGGCACAATGGGCACACGTGGAATATGTTCGTAGAAAAAAACCTTTTTACGAACATACTGCAACGCATTTCAAGCGTGTGGTAGGTGGCTGCCTTAAGACCTTTCTCACTGTGCTGATTAGCTCCTTGAAGTTAACTGGCACCCTAGTATCTATTTTACGTTGTACGATCATTTTGCTTGCAGGTGCTACACACAGTCTGGATCAATACCAACAGTGATCAATTATATTGATCTCTATTGTTTTGAAAAATAAATTAAAATAGTTACCGTTTATTTTCACTGGATTGTCGGCATGGCTATTAACATGTGCTAAGTTGTGCACATTACGCATTTTAAAAGTAATATTTCCAGTTTCCAGTCATACAGGATTCTTAGTAATCTTTATAACCATACAACGCCATACAAAACTGTAAATGGACATGTGAAAAAGTATCTAATGGTAGCTAAGGAGCATGATTTCTGCAAGAGCAGTAGATGCAACTTGACTTCAGTCTGAAATATTAAAAACTATTTTGTTGATAATGCGGAAGTTATTACATTGTACAATGTTTGCAACCACTTTTTATTGTTAAAATTTTTCAGATTATAAGTAGTGCCAGTAGGCTCATAGTACAGCTTTATTTTTTGTTGAGTTTCATTGATGGCAATTAACATATGCAACATATCAAAATAATTTGAACCAATAATACCTTGAAATTTCCACTGTGATGACCATCCCTAATCAAGGGGAATGTTCTCACATTATCAGTAAAACCACCAAATTCAGGTTGTTTTTCAAGTTCTTCAGAATATATCTGGAAACAAATAAAAATGTATTTTTACGCTACTGTGTAGTGTCACAAGCTCAATTTTAGGTATAGGCCTTGTTACGTATTAAGTGAAATACAGTAAACCCTCGATCAAACGACTTTGCACGGTACCAGGTAATTATGTTGTTAGATCAACAATGTTGTTAGTCCCGAGGTAATTAATTTTGGCCCTCTCCCCCCCTCCCCCCAAATTTTTTTAACATTAATTACTTACTTTTAAAAAAACATGTTTTTTCATTGAAATTATATTTTTCAACAATGAAAAGGTGTCTTCCAAATAAAATGATACTCCATAATCCCCCGTGTGCCGTGACGTGAGTGACTGCGCGGTGCTTTACTCTGGTTGTGATGGATGGGAGAGGGAAGTGCCCGCAGACCTTGGCTTGCCTCACTCTCAGTTCGCTGTGTGCACGTGATTCGTCCTGCTTGCCTGGCTCGAAGCACACAGAACATAGCATAACAACTCCTATTATTCACGTGAAAGTGTACTGCAATGATTTAAAACATTTCTGTACAGCCATTGAGTTTTTTTTTTATTATTTATTTATGCAAGAACTGTTACAACCTGTCACCATTATAAGAATTTAAGCGATACTAATGTAAGTTTTTATTAAAGAACAAACATTTAAAAAAGTCTGTATTTTTTAAAAACTTGAATGCCTGTTATTAACGCAAATTAAGAGCCACTGAAAAGGGCTAAAAGCTGACTTTTCAAGGTGCTGTCTTGTATAAAATGACTGAATTACTCGTCGCTAAAAATTGTACGCCTATTGGAAACATTGTGAAACTTTGCACAATGCAGCAGTTTAATGCTCTGTACTGCGGATAGAGGCAAAGTGGCTCTCGGTGTGCTGCCTGCAGTCATTCTTATTGCTCCCCTGTCGAGCAAGCATAAAACAAAAACCTTATCAGCCTGCACACGGTGATAGGACTGTTGTATTTGCATCATAGGATGTTTTTACGCTGTGGCGATTACATAGACCTGTGCCTCACGTGACGAGTGATCAATAATACAGTGGAAGTTGTCAAGGTTACGGCGAGCTCAATTCTGTCGCTGAGAAAAAAAGATGAGATAATGCTGGGTTTTTTTCTCTTCTTTTATGGACTGAGTGCAATGCTGGTCTTTTTTTTTCTGTAATGGGGTGAAAAAAAAAAAAAAAGAAACGGCTCTTCAACCTCCATCCCCCTGGGCTTACACAAGACTTGGAAACAAATACATTGGCTGATGGCAGAGAGTCGCCGAGTGGGAAAGGATAAACAAACATGTGGCTCTGCTTTGTGGCGAGACAGGATGTGAGTTGCACGTGACTATCAGACAGTCGGCAGTTTATGCGCGCGCACGCAAGCACAATCTGGCTGGGGGTGGGGGGAGAGAATGGTTATTGACTGGCGTTCATAATAAGGGGGAGGGGAATTATTTATTTTTAGCGTACATGTCTTACAGCACAGCATTCACCAAGGAAAATGCAACTCAAGACAATTTTCCTTAAATGTTTTTTTGATCCAAATTTTTTACGCTCGTAAATAACCATTGCTATGCCACGTTAAGTATCTTAACTGTGTAGCTGAGATAAGGACATGTGGAGGAGTCAGTGTGAGAGGGAAATGCATGGTGGAGTGAGCATGGAGAAGTAAGTGTGAGGAGGAGATAAGGCAGCATTAGTCATCACGTCTCACGTATGTCGGTGTTGTGCGGGTTGCCTACTCACCCAGCGCACGCCTCAACTATATTTCAGCCAAAGTTTTTAACATTTTTCAACAGATTTTTTTTTTTGTTTCACAGCTGCGTATCACTAATTTATGATAAATGTAGTATGTTATTGTTTAATATATGCATAATTATGTTTAAATGTTTTACTGTGATCTATTGCACTTTGCTTTGATTTTATCTATTTATTAAATATTAATTTTTCCAGGGTTCCAGAAAATTATGTCGTTGGATTCGACTTCGTTAGATTGGGGGTTTACTGTTTATGTACAGTTTTTTTTGCATATACTACTATATTTATATTAACAAGAACATGGATAGATACAAATTCACAGAAAGGGAAAAAGTAGCAAGGTATTCAAAAGTGCTCACTTTACAATGAATAGCTTATAAGAATATTGACTTACTTTTATCATTTCCTTTTTTACTGGTACAATAAGTTCTTCTTCAACTCCAAGTAGCAAACTTCCATGAATCTGAAACATTTTCTTAAGTATTTTTATAAAAGTCACAATTAATTGTAGCAGTATGTTGTGGAAAATAGCAATAATAAAAAAAAACACAAAATAGAATTCACAGGCTCATAAGCACTCCATTCCTTTCATAATTTTTTGTTTCCATATTGAGATGAAAGTGACACATACAAAGAAGTATATAATAATATATACATTCAAATTGTATTAAAAAAAACTTTCCTCTGGAGTCCATTCTGACGTACGTACAAATATAATAGGACTTTTAAATTCACTTATCTTGTGTTACAGCGTACTAACAGTTTAGACACTAAATATCATTACTTGGACTTCAGGGAGTGAAACGTTCAACTAGGTACTCAATAACCTTCTGTTTTACTTTCATACAAGTTTTTATTAATTTAACTGTCTACTGGTATGCAGCTGTTGAAATTTATTTGACTTTCATTCATATTAGAGAAGTGGCACGTATTGCCATTGGCCCTTGGGTTTTCTCGGGATATTACAATAACCCCTTCCCTTGCATCCCACCACTGCTCCATACTCACCTCATATAATTGTAAGCACTTAAGACCGTACTGTTAAATGATCACCAAATCTCAGACTCCATTCATAATGTACACAAATAAGATACTGTATAACAGAGAACAAAGTATACTGCCTTCATGAATGTTTAAACTAGCAGCACTTACAGTACAGATTCCAGGGATTCCGTGTGATGTAATTGGCAATATTTTCCAGCACCTCAACAACGTGACACTTATGAATTAATATTGTCTCACCTCTTGCATTGCAGCAAGTGTTCCAAAGTATTTAGTCCACCAGTCGTATCTAGCTTCACTGTCAGCAATGGTGTAAACTTCATCTTGCCTCCATGTTGTTGGTTGTAATGGTCTTGGCTATCTCAGGAAAAAGACCAACATTGCTAGTGTGCAGTCCTGAGCATATGAAGACTTAACATATTAGGTACATTACAGCATCCTCATTGTAGTGATAAGATTCCCCTCATTAATCTAGAATAAAAGTTTTATGCAAAAGAGTAAAAAAAAAATAATTTACACTGGAAATTTAAAAAGAAAAACATTTTTTGCATAGTTAACTTTTTTATTTATTCATTAGTTTATTATTTTGAATTGTATAAATTAAAGAACAATTTTGAATTTTGTATCATTGTTATAAACCCCCTCTTGTTGGTTTAGTTAGGTTAGGATTGGATATTTAGCTAGCTGCTGTAATCATTTGTATATGCTGAAGAGAATCAGGTCAGATTTGTTCTTATCAGATCAGACAAATTTGGATGTTGTATAATGTACCAACTATTACAGCTTATTATACATTACCAAGCCAAATAATATACTTGTGCTGTACAAAATAAATATGTGTGTGTGTGTGTTCGTAGAAGCAGCTTGTAAATTTACAAAATCTTTCTGTGTTAAAATAATCACTGGTCGGTGTAGTTAATAGCTGTGCTCGTTTGTTGACCCAATGTGGTTTATTTAGAACCAAGCAACAGATTTAACATCAACCTTCTATCAGCACGTGATAAGACCACACTTTTAAAGGAAATTATGACTTCTGACAATACCAGTGTCGCATACCTCCTGAGTGGAAAGTGGAAAAAAAAATTGTGGTCAGTACACGGATAAAGGTAAACACACATTTTAATACAGATAATTGTTGAATATTTGTGTCTGTAAGCTTCCGTAACAAACACGTCACCTGTGTCATGGTGTCCACAATTTGATGCACTTTTGTTAATAAATGTTTTAGTGCAGGTCGAAGTGGCATGGCCTTTGAGAAAAACTGCATTATTTTCTCTCCTCTTGTTTCTGGCTTTTCTTCAGTTTCTGCATTACTTATCTCTTCAATGGAATCAGTTGGAACAGCTGTAAAATAAACATTAAAAAAAATTAATGAATGGTTTGCTGGATTTTTCATAAGCAAGGCATGTAAAGGGCTACTGACTGAGGAATTTGAGATGCTGTACAGAAATGACTAATGGTGTAACTGGAAACACTTACAAATTTTGATTAAGATCATAAAAATTTTGTTGCTATATCTTGCTTTGTTTCACCAGGTACAGTATTCTTGGTATTTGATGCTTTAAATTTACTTTTTAACGAACCCAAAAAATGTTGATATTTTTTAATATCCTAAGAGAACCCTTGGGTTTTCAATTGCCTACAATTATTCTTGGGACTAAGAAATAAAGAAAGTGACTTATTAAATTAATCATTAAAATAATGTTAACTTTTCAGCTCATTAGATAAATTTGCAGATGATTAACTTAACTCTTAATCATTAAGATATTTTGTTAGCAATTTAAATTTACCTATTATCAATTTTATGTATACTTTGGAAAAATAGGAAAAACTAAGCCTAGCAAAAATGCTTTTGTAAGCCACAGAAAGTTATCAATACTTTGTTTATTCACGCTACAACTTTGATAAATATAAGCACTAATTCTCTGAGATAATACAGCCTCATTTTAGTCATTTTAAACTGTATTACTTTTCAATAGGTAAATATGTGAATGTTCTCATGGTTCTATTCTCTTGCATAATAAGTTTTAATGCTAAGATCTTTGTAGATTTTAAAAAATTTCAGAAGAAAAGCAATTTTTTGTTTTTATTTCAGTAATTTTTTGAATGTACAAAAAAAATTCAATGCTGTTTTTATACATCCTTGACATAGCCCATAATGCTGTTCCTCAGTGTGAAATATTTAATTTCGTAAGTCAGTTGGTTTTCATTCACTGCATAAAACAGTTTTATGCAAATTTGGGCTTTGACATTTTATTTATTATTTATTTATTTATTTTTATTTATTTACAACAAATTTACAGAGGGCAAAAACAGCCCGAAGGCCTTGAAATTTACCCCCATAAACAAACAACAGTCAGGGGAACACAAATACATAAAAAACAACATAAAAACCACATAAAACAACATACAACAACATTAAAAAAAACATAAAAAATAAAAATTAACAAAAGATAATTAAAACAACAACAACATAGAAAGAAAACAAGGAAACATTGGACAAAGGGAGCGCACTGTCACCGGGAATGGAGTCGAGCTCACTGCAGAGGAGAGGACCCTCGGGACTGCTACAAAAACTATGAAAGCTAAAAAATGTTCATTATATTAAAAACCAGTCAAAATTTATATCTACAAAACAAACCATATGTTGTACAAATATAAATATTATTAAAATAATTAAAGTTGATTTTTGTGAACCGCCCCTTGATATCATACAATCACTAAAAATTCAAAGTGTTAATGAGTTACAGCCTTAATTTTTGAAACTATAAAAATATATTGATTATTATACCGATAATGAGATGGCTATAAGTTTATTTCATCTTTTGTTGTCTGTGCAATGTTTTATTTCATAATCAGGTTACAGTATTTATCCTTTCCTAGCACAATTCCAATATTTTAACATGCATAGTAATTAGGGCCACTAACGTTTCACAAACATCATTTTGCCCCAGTTTGTTTCGGTGCCTTGCGTGTACATCTGCAGTTTTGCATCATAGTCATTAACTGGATGTTTTAACTCTCGTGTGTCTTGGGGTTCTGCCCACAAATTACAAACATGTGGTGTTGCATTACCCTTATTGTGATTGGTGCAGTCAAATTAGAGATGTCACTTCACAGAGATACGCTGCTAGTAACATGAAGCAGAGCTGCTGACGTGCACGTAAGGCACTGAAACAAACTGGGGCAAAATTCTTTACGTGAAGAGTTTGTGGCTCTAAAAATCATACTTATTACCAGAAAATAATACTGAAAACTATAGTAACAGAATTTTTAGTAACTGTGATGACAACAGAACATTTAACAAACCTTACACACCTATTGGGCCTAGTCAGTTATACTTTAAAACATTATTTAGCTGTTTGTATAAAAAATTTCAAGTTTCACAATGTGTAGCATTAAGTACTACTGGATTCGTAAGGTAAAAAACTAAAATGTAACTACTTGGAATGCTGTGGAAGTTAACTAATAGGCCTATATACACACTTGGTTCTGGCACAATTGGCTGGATGGTGGGAAACATAATAGGTCCACGAATAGCAGCTTCAAAAAGTTCTTTCGGAATTAATTTGGTAATATAGTCTTGCATGTTCTCAACAGTATGATGTCTGAATACTGACATGAGCACTGCATGTGTGTCCTTCACTGTGATGCGTAGTGGAGGAAAATTCTCACGAGGAAGAACCTGAACATTAGAAATATTAGAGGTTAGTTGAGACACATTCTTCCGAAAAGACAATTATAATATAATTTGATGTATTCTCATCAAACTTAGCCACTTCTAGGATTCATGTACGAGTAACAAGATACCTAGTGGTGGCTCTTACCAATGGTCATAGGGGTACGTTCCCTCCCAATCAGTATTTAACACACTACAGAAAATAAATGTAATATTTTACAATATTATTTCCTAATTTCAGTGCACATGTAATTCAGTTATTCATTGAATACTTTATCAAATAGTTGCAAATGATGTCTTCACCAAGAATGCTTTTCCTGATGCTGTGGGTACAGGGATCCTGCACCCACGTTGTTAGACAATTTACTTTTGCCGGGACACATGAGAGGGCTTGGAGGTAGCAAAAGTCCAGTGGTATTTGGGTACGCAGAGCATGCACTTACGCTTTGCATAGTACAATGAGAGCTCAATAGATAATGAGTACATTTTTTTGTAAGGAAGCACTTAGCTATGTACGCACAAAGCTGAAGAATTGGTATAAATTGTTAAAATTTTAATGTCTGTGCATATAGGTCCCTTTTGTTGATATTAATGAACTGAAATGTACACTGTTCAGTTCTGCATTTGTTTCATGTAGAAAATTAATAGCATCACAAATATTTTACAGAAGCAATTAGTGTATCAATGTTAATTTGAAATTAAAAATCTTGGCCTACAACAACAGAACCGAATTTGTTTGCGAACTTGTCATACCCAAAAGAGAACATATACTGTGTTGATTTTTTTTTTATTAATTGCAGTTATTTAAGTTAGTTACAATAATTCAAAGGATAAGTAATTTTTGTTTGAAGATACAAGTGTTTAATTTATGTAATTAATTATGGGCTTGAAGAATGTGCATGTCATTCAGTTTCCTTTGTTTGAAATAAAGCTTGGTGACATTTAATACAGTGTAACAAAAATCAATGCTAAATTTTACTATGTGCCTGTGATTCAAAATGTTGATGCATTAGCTGAGTTCTCAATTAAAGTTTCCAAAACAAATGCTTACTAAATTTATCTTGTTAAAGTCACATATAATACAATGTACAATAGTGTGTGATGTATTTGAGCGTACAGTTATAGAAACAATAGCTTCATTTATCCTGCTATGTGCCTTCTTGACACAAGGTCTATAAACTAGGTATTTATTCTAAAACAAACATTGTAAAATTATTCACTAAAAAACTAATTATCTTACAAAATATTAAAATTTATAACAGCTGTTCATTTAATGTTTGTATTGAAAAACTGTTTAAACATCACCATTCTGCAATTTAAATTTCAGAGGGAGTGATTAGTATTTCATATAATCCCCTTATATGCACTCCCAACCAAGAATTTGTGTCCCGTTTTAAAATTTGTTCTAAAATTGCCTTTGAGGATACCATAAGAAAGCTATATTGGAGCAATTCTAAAATGTGTAGTAAAAAATAAGTTCTCCTGTCACATTATAAAAGAAAACTAAAGTAATTTCATGGCAGGCACATGTATGTACACATTCACACAAAACATGGATTTTGTGACAACTGTGTGTTTTTTTTTCTTAGTTGTTTCAGCCTATGGTATCAGATAACGTTAAAAATCCCTTGTGAAAAAATATATAGAATCCAAGAAATAACAGTAAGACCATTTTATCAAAGGTTTTAAATACGTATCGGCTAGGACTCGAGATAGCAAAAAATAAAAGCGTACGTACCAAATCTACTGTTCTTACATCATGATTAGCAAAGTTTTGTTCTTCTTCTGGATGCTCAAATTTATGCTTTATTACATGGCCAGCAAATCGTATTGTTAAAGTACGGCTGGTTATTTTTCTCCAGTGAGGAATCTTAACATCCCGTAAACCCCATAGCAGAACTTCTAACCTGCAACATAAAGGTAAAATAACAAAATAATACACTGTTCAATTGATACTTTAGTCTGGGTATAAATATAATTTTGTGAGTGTGGAAAATTACCACTCGAATTTGTCAAATAGTGGACAGACTAGAAAGTCCAAACAGTTTTTTACAGTTACACAGTTAATATAATACGTATGCCGAGTACCATCTACTTCAGACGACTTAAGCAGCATTATTCAATTTTTTTCTCTGGCCTCTGTAGCATTGTCAGTTAGCCGCCAGTCTACTGTAAGAGGGGTCCTGGATTCGAATCCCAACTGGGGCATGGACGTTGTGTTCTTTCACCTCACTTCAACCTCATCAGCGCTTGAGACCTCGCTGTCAAAGGGTCGTGAAACTCTCTCACCTCATCTCTGGTTCTTTTTTATTTAAGGATTGGACTTAAAATAGTTGAAATGTTTTAAAACTTTTTGCAGTTATAGAGATAGTAAAATTAATAAAAGTATTCTCTGGACCATTTTTCTTCTGCAGAATAAGTCCTTTATTCAGTGATAATATTGACATATTGTAAATGTTTCATGATTACGTACTTATTTCATGGTACAGTTTTCATTATACACAAACAGTTCTGAATGAATAAATTGAACATATTTATAAAGTTATGTAATGTCAGTTTCAAGAAAAGTCAATATTATTATACTTTCGGAAATGTTAACGTAAAGCATGAGTTAAGAACAACTTACCTGTACTGTTGTTCTAAATCACTGCTATCAGTTGGTATGTTTTTGTAGTCCTCTTTAGATGAGTGCAAGTTTTCTGTGATCTCCTGCAAACAGAACAGTGTTAAAAAAACAACGCTACGCAGTGTTACTGTTGATGATTAATAAAATAAATAAATAATATGTAAAATATTTTCTGTAGCAGTAAGCACTTTAAAGAATTTTTAAAAATAAAGTATTTTGAATTACAAAAATTATATCATTGCTTGCCGCGCTGGTGTTGTGTGGTGATGGTGGTGGGTATGCTGATTGAGGCTGTGTTTGAATCCATTGCAATAAGCCCTGGCCCTTTTCATGAAGTAGGATGCATCACTAAATTCAGACCTCTTTGTTGGTTTGTGTCTTGAGTACTGTCCAAGACTGACGTCTCACATAACTCTTTTATCTATAGTCCAAGCATCGCATCTGTATTATCCTCTAAGGTATTAACAAACATCGGTTTAAACGAAATTGTTTAAAAAATTGAAGACTAACCACTTTATCATGCAACAACCGTTTACAAGGTAATAACAAATAACCCATATAGCGTAACACAGCGCTGGTATCAACTACTTGCCCCATCAACTGCACACGTGATTGGTAAGCTGCCGCCTTGCACAACTCTTATTCGTTAAGGCAGTGCCATCACGTTGGTATATAATGTGTATCACAGCCATGAAAGTGACTGGTGTTGGACCAATCACAACCTAGTTGTAGTAGAATGCTATGCTCTGCAAATGGCAAAACAATTATAACTCAACAAAAAGTATACGAAAGGTTTTTTTTTTTTTCAGGGAGACATACTTATGAAAGTAACTAATTTTATTTTTAAAAAAATCTACATTTTAATACGTATTGTAATACTTTATAGATTTTTACTAGAATAACCAAAGATAAATGCAGCACTCTCTTGATACATTCGTACATCACTGTCGGTAGAGTTTGTTGCATGGTAACACATTCTGACCAAGCAACGAAACTCTATTTCCGTCTTATTTCCAGTACTGTCTAGCGCTGCGCTGTGTAGTCATGGTACTTAGATGGTTATTCATCAGCCAGGTTGTGTAAGAACTGAATGACAAGGCCTTAGATGCGTGCCTAGTACTTGGATAGCAATTTGCTGGCCCTTGCTTTGCTGGAAATTATGTTGAGCTCAAGAGATTGTTATTCATACTTCTGGTGTGTCATTTCATTCTTTATTTTAATTTTTAATTACATATATACACACATACATGTGCATGCACACACAGATACAGATATATACCCCCTTATAACTTTATTTTATTTTAATTTTTGTTCCTGTGGCTATTAAATATGGTGGCAACCTGTTCTGTAAATCTTATTGAGTGATTTTTTTTTCAGGAGACAAAAGGCTATTGAGATAAAATAAGGTATTTTTTACACCAGAGATGACAGTATTAATTTTATACAAAATATTACTGGTTAGTATTTATTTATTTTCAGATATGAATGCTTGAATTCATGCATGCATACATTTCTAAAAATAAATAAATGTGTGTCCAAAGATACGCATTGTCGTCTTGTAATTTGTCAGTAGAAGATAATTAATTTCATCAGTCATTTTGTTGCCTTTGGTCTTCGTAATTTCTGCACTGTATGACTTAAGCTCAGTTGCCACAAGCAAACAAATTGGCAGCCACGTGTGAAAAATTAAAACAGAAATAGTGTCATAACAAAGTGTTACTAAAGCTTTATTTACAAAAACAATTATCAGTAACTAATAATAATTTTAGTTGTTCATTAAAACAGTTACAAATAGGAATCATTGTAAAATTATTGTACAGTTTGGATAGTTTTTCACTAGCAAGATAAACTGTATTGAAAACAGTAAAACATTAAAATTTTAATTTGGTTGCAGTGTGCATTTGTAGCTGAATGCAGTATAAAAAGTCAATTTTAGAGAAAATATTACCTGTTGTAAATAGAACACAGCAAACACTTGGCCAATAATCTTGTCACCTCTCATCAAATTATGCCATGAAAATTTTGACAGCAAATTTGTCGTTTGTAAATTATCTACAAGTTGATCAACAGTAGGTTTCAAGAATGCATTTCCCAAACAGCTATCACCACCTTCCTGTTGAGCAAAATAACATTTCTTATGGTTTGGCGAATGATAAAAAATTTACAACTTAGGTACCAGTACTGTAGAGGTCCTATTTAAAATTGGAAACTTCCTACAACAAAGATGATAGCTAGCCCACATGTTGATATTCCCTATGTACAGTAGAACCCTGTTATAACGTTTTTCAAGGGACCTGTGAAAAAAAGTGTTATATGCAGGAAAATTTTATGAGCAGGAATCAATATTTTTACACCAATGAATGGATATTACACAATAGTAACTTAAAATTTGGTAGTATATGTACAGTAAATAAGTCTATAATGAGATTTAATGAGGCTATACTTACTGTGCTATCAGAAACATGATGAATACATACATTATGTGTGCAATAGAGGCTTTCCCACTTGTCTTCTGTAGGTTCATGGTCGTCATCTTTAGGATCACAGTCTTTAATATCATTGATACTTTCCCAGACATTAATTTGTTTTTTACAGATATTTTTAGTCTACAGCTCAGTTATTATATTAAAAATAATACAGTTAAGAAAAATTTGACCCGAGTTTTGGTTAATGTCTGAGAAAAAGGTGATGTTATATGCAGGAAATGAAAATACAAGTGTTGTTATAAGCAGGAAATGGAAAAATGGTGGGACCTAAGAAAAGTGATGTTATACGCAGGAAAATGTTAAATCCAGAAATGTTATAACAGGGTTCTACTGTATTTGTTAAAAGTACTATGTGCCAGAATAAAAAATAAACGCAAAGAAAATAATTATTTTTGGGGTTCAGTTTATTGTTGTCAAAATATAATAAAATAAAAATTCGCTGATCAATTGTATAAGTACAGTACAGCATTATTGAAGGTTGTACAAGATTATGTAAGCTTAACTCTTTTTTGTGACTTTATTTTTTAACTACACAAACTCTCTTCTAAGTACAGACTCTGAATACTTTAGTCATACCACCCAGTAGACAACATTTGAAAATGTATAAAGTAAAATAATTTTACCATTGCTGCCCATATTGTTGTTGCATGTTAGGTTTGGTGATATATTACCAGTAAAGTGGGCATTTGCCGATAAGTAAATCTGCAAAGTTCTACTACTACACTGTGATTTGGCTCAGTCTAGGCATTTACAAAAATCCACTTGATTACCTTGAGCAGTCATGTTCAAAATTTAACCTAGTTTGTTTAAAAAGTAATTCAAATAAAACACTCTGCATAACAAACACCACAGTGGAATACTATTTTAAGACCGTAAATTTTTAATTTTTCCCTGCAATTTCTGATAAATACCGAGTAAAAAAATGTTATGATCACATTTAATAAAATATTTCTCTAAATTTAAAAATTAAATTTATGTTTTATTTTAAATTATCTTAATCATGAAACTCTGAATTGCTTGCAGGCATTCAATTACGATCTGACTGACCTGCAGTGATAGAGCAAACATGGTCGTGTGACCGTTCAGACTCGGCACCTCATGCACAACAAATAGTAGCACACTGTTAAAATAACTAAAAAAATGTTTGCTTGCACAAAAAGCTTACACACATGCTTCTAGTCCATAGTTCTGCCACGACTGTGGGTGGTAGATCATCAAATCTAATATTGGGGAACCACAGCGACTCATTCCACCTGAGCTGAGGAGTACTTGACGAAACCTGTGCAGACACACAGAAATTAGTACTGGTACTTTGTGCAAACTGGCATTTAGTAATTATATTCATATATTGTACTTCTTTGCACATTAATTAATTCTCTTGCTGGAAGCATATGAGAAACTTACAGGCTACAAAATACTCTAAACAATTGTGTGTTACCAATTCTCAGTTACTTAAGGATGTGCAACAAGCCAAGAGACACTGTCTTGCTCCATAAAAAATGTAGCACAATTAAAATTAAATTTATTCCAGATAATAATATACTAGAGTAGTTCTCTGTTAGGAATAAGCCAATAACGAGTATTATCTCAATTTCAAACGTAATAGCTATTTTTAAAAATGCATATTTTCCACTATACAAAAGCACTTTTACTGTAAGGACTTAGTATGTTACGTAATGTATTGTAACAAGTACGTAGTTTTTCTTTGGTTTCTATTTAATTTATGGTAGTAACTTTCTTTGTGTGACTCTGTTAAGAGATATTATCAGATCATCAGTTAAATACTGCCTTAACAGAATCTGCATTATGATCTCAGTTCAATGAACTGGATCGTAGTTTACTTGTTCAGAGTCGCAGTTCATTGAATAATATTTCCAAGACTCTTAATTGCTTATAATAAATTTCTGTATTTGTTTTCAGTATGATAGCATTACTTTTGCATCACATACACCTAATGAGATTTCTAAATATATTTAAGTAACAGAAACAACTAGATAAAAAGAGAAGAGTGTTGTCTATTAATTGTTACTATTTATAAACCTGTGTACGCTTGATGTGTTGCCGTACAGAGACTGTGATGTAAGAATTCGGCAACATTTTTGAATCCACTATGTAGGCTTGGCGTATGTTGGCAAGTAAACTGAAGTCCTGGTAACAGACAAGGAAAGTTGCCAGATCAAAAATCAGCACAGCAAACATACAACAATTATCAAAGTTTTGTGCACATATTTATATGTATGTCACCAACAGATATATTCTGATAAAAGTAATAATCATATATGTTTTTCTAATCTCTATTAGAAAACATCTGCTGTATTCATTCATTGATCACGACCCAGTGGTTTCATATTAAATGGCAAGCTATAGTTTGTGATGTAAGACTCCATTATTACCACACACAACTTTTTTTTCTCCTCAAAAGTTTTGTTACTGATTTTTGGTGAAAATATACTGGGTTTATTTGCTGGAAAGCTAACATATCCAACATACCTTTGTGTTGTATGGTCAGAAACTGATGTTAATTGCAAAGCGGTTAAGGACTTCAGCTGTGTGTTTATCAGTAGAATAGTTTTGGTATAAAAGCTGATAAGAAACATTAATATCATGATGAAAACAGGTTATATGGAATATTCTAGTTGGAGCAAGAAATACTAGTCAACTCATAACTGAATAATTAATATAGGTATATTAATTAATACATTCAGTGCATTACTACAGATGTGTTACCATATAATATATACAATGTATTATGTATGCTTCACAAATTACTGTGTATAGTTATTTCCCATAGACTCAGTTATCATTTACCTGTGCATTTTTTAATGGTACAGTTCTTGACACTAGGAAGAAACACACAGGACAGGTCAGAAATGTGTTTAAATATTTGACTTAATGTGAGCTTTAAGTAATTTAAGCATCGTGTGTATAGTAACTAGAACATAAACTAGGCACCTACACATTCACCAAGGTAGAAACGGGCATCATTCTTGTGTATGAAATTTGCCAGACTGACTGTAGCATATGGAAAATTGTGTTTTTCCTCAAACTATTTGTGTGCCTAAATACAGGAACAGATAGGTACAATTTCCTGAAATGTAACATATGTTATCTGTTTATATGCATTTCAGTCACTGTATTGATTCGTGTTAGTCTTCACCATTTTAATACCCATGTTTTGTTCTTTTCAGTCTGTTTTATATTATTATTATTACTATTAAAAGTAACTACTATATTCCTGTTTCAAAATTATTATTTATGTATTACATATTTGTTGACATCTAATTGTGGCTTCTTTTCTCCTCCTCCTCCCCCCCCCCCCCATTATCATGCTTACTCCTTTTGTGTTAATGTGGGTTTTTTACAGTCACTCATCATAATGGCATATGTCCAGAATGATTGTTCAGTTAGCCATTTGATTTTATTATGTGGTAATAGTAATATGACTACAGATGATAAAAACAGCAGGCAAAAAAAGCAAATTACATTTCAGGTTTTATATACCATTTGTCACTTTTTTTCCTTCATTTTATTGTACAGTTAAATACAGAATTAACTTTAAAAGTGCAGCCATATTTTTAAGTCAACCTATGCACATATGTTTGCTTAGTGACAATGATGTACTGTATTAACACCTACCTTGTCACCTGTAGTACAAAGTGCGAAGTGCTCCCACTTTTGGCGGTTGTTCCAAACTGTGATATGTCCAAGCCATAGCTTTACATCCACCACAGCTGCCCCTTTGCTGCCATTTGGGTGCTGGAAAATATGTACTATACTGAGCCTTGCAAGCACATTACGTCACTTTTGCTGCATTTCTGATAATTAGTATGTACTCTTGAACCATGCAGGTTTACTGTAGAACGTCTCAGCAGTTCAAAATGCTTCCAGAATCCAGCTAAATTTGTTAGCTTACCTAGGGTTTGTGCGTAATTCCTTATTAGCATAATATAATACTTAAGGGACCCGCCTCGTTGCCATAAAATCACACTGCAGCGTGTTTGAAGAAAACGTTTTACACGGAAACTAATACACGTGTGTTCACGCCATTTCTCTATGAAAAGAACACACACTTCAGACGACTGCCCTTAAGTACTTTCAAGACAACACACGTATTAGAAATCCCCTTTTAGGGCATGTCAAAATGGGTTAAAACGGGGTTTTCAGGCTGCTATAGCGGAAAATATACTAGCCGAATACACATGAAACCACTTAAGGGTAGTGCATTGGACTTTAGTAAAGTGATTTCGTAAATAAAACAATAGGGTCACCACTTAAAAGTCTCATAGGAAATTTGTTTTTTCGCGAAAACTGCACGCCTTAAGCCTAGAGGCGACGCACCTTTGTATGGCCCATACGACGTCGCCCTCAGCACCATTTCTTACTCACACAAACACATGTGAAGGTTTTTGCCTACCTGGAAGCTCTGGTGAGGGAAAGTATAGGGGTTTCAATGTTAAATTATATTCTGTGTAGTTCAGTCACCTTTCATGATATCACTTTCAGATAAAACCATTTTTTGCTTTAGGAAGAGGAATATATGTATAAAATACTAAGTGTATATTTTTTAGTATTTTTGAAAATTAAAACACTGGGGCATGCTGAGATGAACAAAAAAGTCAGTGGTGGCATACATGTAGGTTTAACAGGTACTGGGCACCACAAAATATAATTTAACATGTACATTGTTATCAGTGCTCCTGCCAGAACTCTGGGGTAAGCAGCACCCCTAACACATTAAGAGTTTAACTCTAAGGACATATTGCATTACTCGAAGAAAGATGTGTTATATTATTTAAATAGACTGCACATAAGGTAACATCTTATGTCACCTTTATGTGGTGTACTTCACAGCAATGAATTGTGAAATGCAATTTGATATAAACGAAATAATTTTTATAGTTAATTGAACCACCATTAATTTACCTGCAGTGTCACAGTTGAGAGAATGCCACACATAGTCCCCCTCTCGTACAAAATGTCGGAGTGCAAAACTTTGCGGGCTGGAATCTTGCAGTAGGCAAGCCTTCTCTGGCCATGCCAAATTGACAACACCACATCTGGTATAGAATGTTGTGGCTGGCGAGACAAGCAACATAATAAGGTAATTGAGCTTTACGCCTCGTCGACAGTGAAGCCATTAGAGATGGTAACTAGCAATATAATAATAGGTAACAGGGAAATATCTTTCTCACACATTGAACTCAATGAATTTTCCTATGTAGCAGCACAATTATAATAACAAAAAAAGTATCTCACTATTCAGGGAGACTGATTGATTTAGAAAAAAAAACATTTTATTGGTAGATCTAAGGGTTATGTTTTGTTTCCAATCAATAAATATTGCTATTGCACATTTACTGAAAAATATTTAGTTAAACTTTGTATGTTATTCTATTCCTATTTATTTGAATTATATTTGTAAATTAATTTAACATTATCATTATTTTTAATTTTGTACGTCAGTCTCAGTTTCCTCAACCAAGATAGGTTTCATATGTAACGTCAAACAAAATGCTTGGGAACAATTTTACAGCAATTGAAAATTGTGCATCCATATTAGTACCTTAGAATCAGGGGTGTCATTTAAGGGGAGCAGGGGGGGGGGGCATTTGGATTTAGAATTTTTAAGTGTATATTATTTATTTTTTTGTTATGTAAGTAATGCTAACTTAAGCACATAAAACTGAAGGTTTATTATTAAAGTTTCTAATTCATACATGCTTAATTAATAAAAAAGGTGCAACAAGGTCACTGCCAAAAAAAACTGCCCCTCCCCCCCTTTAAGAAAAAAACCTGCTTAAAATATAAATTTTCCAAAATAGTTATTGTCATGAGAAACCAGTACGGCACTTAATGACCATTACAAAAAGTTTTACAAAATTATTAATGTTCTGGTTTCCACAATTATATCAAAATAAATTGGTATTATATAAAAACTTTCAAATGTTAATATATTTTTTGTGAAACAGGTGTAAAAAAATGAACTTTAAGACTCACATCTTCCCACAGAAATTCAAGTCTTTGTAAGGTCTTCCTAGCCCAAGAAAGAGCTTGAGCTTTGTGCAGCATAGTTTTTGAATCCCCAACTAAATTCTCAGCTTCTTGTTTCATACGAGCCTGCAAAAAATTTTATCCAGGCATAAAATACTAACCATATTTTCATTACCTGTCATCATGTACATACTAATACATTTTTGCATAATACTTGAGGAATTAAAGTTTGAATTTTTATTTAAATAAAATTATATTGCTTCTTCTAATTACCTTCATCATTCAGGCCACTCCCAACAAACTAAAAGTTAAATTTTCCCTTGCTATTTACAGATACCTATTTGCACAAACAAATACTACTGCAAGAAATTATGTACATCATTACTGCAGTCCTACAAATGTACACCAGTGCATCTCCAAAGAGTCCAGACAATCTCTCTTTAACCCCTTCTGCATGTCTTTCATTGCATTCTAGCACCCCTTGAATTCACTGCAGGCCTCCTGTTGAATTTTCTCCACCGGATTCAGACGCTGGCTGTCTGTGACATCACTATTGCCAAGGATGTATGTAGCTTGCTATTTCACTCATACACTCTCAGATCTAAATATTGCCTTAACTGAACGCCGTGGTCAGGAAACTCACTCTTGTGTATAAGAGGCTGATTCTGGAAAGCTTCTCCAGCAACCTGGTGACAGCAAAAAACTTTATTTCTTGAACATTATATACATATACATATATATATATATATATATATATATATATATATATATATATATATATATATATATATATATATCCTCCTTGGCAGCAGTTCATACCTTTATAGCTAAAAATGTATTAAATTGAGTTTTAAAGTGTTCAAAAGTAACTAAAATAATTATTTGAAATATGTTATTTTATCATTATTTTGTACTCTGTAACTAAAACACATAAGTGACCTTACTCACAAATTCTCCTAACTGAAACCACAGCCTCCACTTGTCTAAGCCATTGCCTTTCGGCAATTGATTTCCGTAAATTGTCAAATACAGCTCGCAGTCATTGCAGAGTTTTCTGAACCCACTCTGCATAGTCACAGAAGCATCCGGCTTATTTTTTTCCAGATTGGTACTTAAGTCATTCACAAACTGTCTCTGTATTTTAAAAAATCACAACACACACCATTAAATGTTGCAACTGACCCTTTGTAAATGTCAACTGATGCAGGTTGTTCACAGTAATATGATCACTTAGGCCTTTCCCACCAAGCAAGTGTACTTTATTGCAGCATAGAGCATTAACTTTTGAGAAGTTATGAATCTTGCACTGTATTTATTAAGCATAAATAGATAAACAAGTAATACAGATACAAAATAGCTGAAGTAAAATCTTCAGCAATGCTTAAAAAATGCTCATTTTACCATGAACAGCCTGTAGCGTAGAAATGAAATGTAAAAATATGATATGTAAAAAGTTTTACTTAAACCACAAATAATAACACCTTTCATTTCATGCTTAGAAAACAAAAAACTGGATTCAGAGGAATGTAGAGTGAATGATTGGGTTCTACAGCTTATTGACCGTGAGATCATTAGAGATAGTTACACACAACATGAGGATAGAAGCAGTGAGAGAAATTGGCCAACTAGTCTTTGTAAACAAACCATGCCAGCAGTCGTCTGGAATTATTCTGGGAAACCACGAAAACTAAAACTAAACCCAGGTCCTTCTGAGTGAGTCAATGTGTTACTGTTGCGCTACCTTGCTGGGTGTGAGCTACATAAGAGACTAATGTAATTGAGATAAGAAATAGTATGTGTCACCATGGCTCACCCATTACTCAGAACTATAATCTCATGATTTTAAAATAATACTTTGGCAACCTCAGCAGAGGGGTTGTCTTATGTAAAATAATCTAGCATCGTACATGACTTGTGGCATAACCCGTACACAAAATCATTACTTCCTAATGACAGGCATACCATTTATGAAGTTTTGATTAAACTTATTTTCTTCTTCTTCTCCTCTCTTTGCCTCTAACTCATTTTAACATTTTTGTGATGCAGATTCAATTTTGGCAAGAAAAGCACATATTCCAAATTTAAGATGCAAAAAGTTTCTGGTGGACAGCTGCATATGTATGTATTTAATTATAAACATAACCAACCATTGGTCAAATTTTTTTTCTGAAAAGCTGTACTGCAACACATGCAGCCAGTCACATCACATATTACTGACACATCACTCCACTGGGCTAAAATTATATACACTGTAGACCATTAAAATTTAAATACCAAGAAAGACACACCTGCCAGATTCCCTACATTGTGACAGCACTAACAAAAACAGAAACATCAATTTTTTTAAGAGACAAAATAAGAACTCTGACATAATAGGTAGTATGTATTTTCAGTTGTGTAAACACTTACTTATTTACCAAACTTTGAATTCAGGGAAATGCTTACCAGATTTTCAGTAATATTCCAAAGATGGTTGGCTCTGTACAAGCGATAAAGAGTATCGGCCCACTCCATTTGAAGGTAAACTATGCCTTCATCTTGGTTACATGACAGATATGTATGTGAGGCACCAACTTGAGCAGATTTGACTGGGTATAAACTAGCAAAGCCTGGTGTCTTGTCACTGCTTGCAAAACCTGTTGGCAATACAACAAATTTACCTGTAATTTTTTTCAGTTATAAGTATGCCTCAACTATTTTGTTTAACAGTATGGCATATATGCAGGATGTTTCAAAAAAATTGTAACTGAATTGCTGACACGTCCTTATACTTTACGTATCACAGGGTATATAAACAATTGCACACCGTGCCCGATCTTGGATGCTGTACCGAGGTATGTCCAAAGTCTCTCAGGTAGCTCTGCAACAAAACCCGGAATTATGTTCGTACATATTGACTATTGGTAGATATGTTTCAGTTACAATTTTTTTGGAACACACTGTATTATTCCCATTCAACACTTATATCCATCAGTTTACTATGGCTATGGTGGACGTGGCCCATGAAAGGGGTAGCAACAATTGAAAGAAATGCAGAATGATACCATCCCACATTTGATACAGTAGAACATAAAAAACTGTTACCAAAATATTTTTGTTATTTAGTTCATGAGTATGTGATCATTTTCAAATTTCCTACTGTGGTTTGACTTTGGTTGCTTAGCTATTTAAGTTTTAATTGTATAATGATTTAGGAGCTTGTTTTTTGTCTGTTCTTACGTGTGTGGCTTGGATGCCTTCGGCATAACACCATTCAATTATTAAGAATTTAAAGTTTCTGGGTTTCCAGTTTGCAAAGAGATAAATTCCTCCATGTTGATCGTGATACATCTTCTCATCATAAGAAGAAGCCTCTATTTTTGAATCCATCTTTCTGTCATTGTCTATAATGTGTTTAATTTTGTCAGATAAACACATTTGAGCACATTTAAAATTCCATCGAAAATACTTATGCAAAACATGCACTATTCCTAGCTCCAGGTTTTATGTATAAAACAGCTATGATTTTAATAATACTGCTGGTGTATGGGTTTCCATAAATAGCTTCAATCGCTATATGGAGCTGTGGATTAATTACGAAATAGGACATATTTTAATAATCATTAACTGGTACTTTATTACTTTGGAGAGTTATAACTACTAAAACAGAGTGAAATTCACATGTTCTACTGTTTTAAAATAAATTGACCCTTTTTAGTTACTAAAACTAAATTTTTATATTTAAATACAATGTTAAGAGTTCTGTCCGCCATGACTATTTCGAGCAGTTGGAACTTGAGAATGTGCTAGCACTAAGGACGATTTAAGTTATGGGTATTATGTTAATTGTTACATTTTATGATTGCCGGCATTTTTATTTGGAATTTCACGTAACTACGAAACTGCAAACTTTTTCTGTTTCACGTATTGATTATTTATTAAAGACCTTGGTATTATAACCTTGGGCAAGCGGTGACCGACGGGCTGTGCATTATGGTCTTCTTAACTACTACATTAGTGTCATCTTAACTCATAAGATAAGGACCTAACAAATATTGATTATAACAATAATTCAACATCCTTTGATTTAATAAGTATTTATTGAAGGTAACATTTTTCGAGCAGTAAAACGTGGATATGAACATTGCACAAACATAAGTAAATAAAAGCACGTGACAATATTGTTATAAAGATACAAACATGCTGAAACAGAAATTAAGCAGGGCTTTTTTTGAGCACCCATTTTATTCCAAACATATTACAGTATAGCCATGCAGAGTAGTTTTTGAACAAACCTATTTTTATGCTATACAGAACAGTGTGCAACAACATAAAGCAGCACCCTGAAGAAGTATTGTTTTATAGAACATTTATCTGCAAATACTGGATACAAAGCTGCACAACATTAGGACATTATAGGAACACATTACTGTATTGTACTTGTTGGTCTGAAAATGACAGAAAAATTTAATTGCACTTACTGTTAAGAAAACTGCATCCAGCCTCTCCCAGGGAAACTTCCAGCATCACTGGCTGACCTGATACATCCTTATCAAAGACAACTACATCATGTATTTCTCCAACTAATAACAGCTCTACCCTGTCTAGGCCTTCATCCTGTAAGTAGATACTGTTGTGAGTTTCTGAATGCTAAGTAAACTGCCAGTATTACATATTTAGATAAATTTGGTAGGGAATAAGGGCTATGCCCTTGATCATTGGGGTGGTATTCTGTTACCACACAGGAACAGGTGATACTTATCTCTGGTTTCAGCTGCAGCCTACAGGGCTGCCGAGTCATTGAATTCTGTTTATTTGCCACTGCCAGTCAGGTACTCTCATGGTTTGTTACAATTCTTAGCACTCATTTTATTTTGTAAAATGACAAGCTAAGATATTTCTTCAACATTCATTTAAACGACTGAACACTTTACAAATCTACTCAAAGAAAAATAAATTGTTCCTCCGCCGACAGTAGCCTTTTGAGGAAAAGTCTCAATATAAAGCGCAGATGCATACCTCCATATTAGGGAGATTACTTAACAACACAGTACACACAATCTCGCAGCCTACAAACTTACCATTAGAAATGCTGTAGCATTTCACTCCCAACATGGCCTTCATGCAGGACGAAAAGTGATTTTTAGAAAAAAGAATAGCCTGAAAAAATATAAAATATAATTTACAGAAACTGAAATTTGCGGGCCGTCCACGCATGCATAGTTTGTCACTCCAGTACACATCATGTTTATTTTGGGAGATGGGCCCTTGGGCACGTACATGTCTGCCTAGTATCCCAACATGTTGTACTATTCAACTCATGCAAGCATTTACTGTAACAGTGGTTGATCAGCAATATTGATTGTACTTAAGGCTTATCTAAGCGTTCGTAATTTTCTGTTTCTGGTAAAGTTCTGTTGCAACATATTGTGCAAAACTGTTCAACATAATGCTGAAGAGAAGATGCAAATTTTGTGATGTGTTCAATTGTTAGTCCAGCAATGTGACCCGAGGACAGGGACATGATATGAAGTCCTAACTGCCAGCTAACACAGTCTTTCTCTTTTTTTATTATTTTATTTGTACCAAAACACAGCAAAATGTGCAAGATTATGCTGGCAATCCAGACAGTAGGGTAGCATATTACTTGAACATACTGTAATTTGAACATTTAAGTTCTGATTTTTATGATTTTACATCTTCAAAGTTAGAGGTTTCAAATATAATCAGTTTTCTTCTTGAAAATATAATGGTTAAATCTTGATAGAGGTGGATAAATTATCATGCAATGTCCTAAATTTTTGAACAAGTGTGTCTTACATTTCATTAAAAGCATCTTGTAACATAAGTAGTGGGGTAATTTGCACAATACTGTTTATTGTGTCTGTGCCAAAAATAAATTACAGAATGAAAAAATGAAATATGGTTACAACCTGACTTAACCTTGGTAATCAGTTGTCATTTCCCTCAGAATGCCTCCTTTTAAGTTTCCAAAATATTATATTTCAATATTACGCCTGCCACTTTGTCCCGCCCAATTTCTGTACTGTCACTACTGACATTTCTACGCTGGTGCCAATTAACCTAACATAATCATCGTACTTTGTGTACTCTATATACACAACTTACATAAGTACATAACAGAATAATAAATATCTTGGTTTAAAAGCCATAATGCAGGATCTGGCAATGTTCCTACAGTAGTTTCTTTCGTCCTGCTAGATATTATTTATTTGAAAATGCTTCATCTTCTTAAACTATTTTTTCAAACATTTGTGATGAAAAAAGGAACTGAGGGTTCCTATTCCACACTAACCTTGTAAGATAGCCACTAGTATATGTTCAGTGGCCATTCAGTTCAAGTCGAGGTGAACAAAGTGTTCTTCTTGTACAAGAATGATGCCTGTATGTAGTACTAGGTTTATTAAGGTGTCAGAATACTACAAAATCTAAATTTGTAGTTACAATAAATTAGACATCCTTTTCCACACCAAACTTGGCTCATTGAATGATCAGCACAGTCAATCTTGGACATCACTAAAAACTTCTTCCTGGCATATTTTGCTGGTCTCATCCATACATCCACAAACAGTTCATCAATCTTGTGTCATCATCTGTTCAAATGTATTCTTGCAGATTACCGTAGCCCATTTTTCATTACTAGTACGTATCTCATCCCTGGTAGCATTAGCCTTAAAACACTTTTTTTTTTGCTAGGGGGGATTCACAGTTACTAAGATGAATAAGCAAAACACCACGTAACTACCAAATCTTCTTGGCTGAAAAAACACCATGTTATGTGGGTTTAAATACATCTGGCGTGGAGGACCAATGTGTTCCATGAATTATGCTGCTACAACTTGAACATGCCTTTTAAAAACATGTTGCTGTAAGTTTTAGAGAGAAAATCTTAGGAAGTACTGTAAAAGTAAATTACCAATATCTTTTGACTTACTCTGCCCCAGTGACCCTAACAATTTCATTATTGGTCATAAATGCCATTTTTATCTCATTGCATACTACAACACAATTGGAAGATTATATATTAAACTGAAACAAGTGAATATAAGCAACCTTATCTAATGTTTTTGAGTATTTTTCTGTCTGTAAATTTTTCAGACAGCAAGAGTTATGTGCAAAACTAAGCTAAACCGTTATTTACAAATCAATTGCTAAAAACAGGTACGTAATCCCAATGTAAAAATTGAAGGTGGAAGGGAATTAGAATTATGCAGGTCAGTTGACATGAGTGATAAAATCTTACGTAATAACATACTTTTTAACAGTTTTCTTTAATACCTTGAGAGGAGAAAGAAACAAATCATTTTTGACTCCATCCAAAGACTCCATCACTTTAAAAGTAAGTAACAGGCGACCCATGTATAGTTGTCCCGTCTCTGTTACCTCTCTACTATACATGTTCTGCATGTTTGGGCCGAACATAACTGGGCCTGTAAACCACATATACAAGACCAATAGTTACAAGTCAGTCATGAATATTGCCAAGAAAGTTACCAGCTTATGAATAATGTTTAGGAACCTTCTGTTACACTCATAACAAATGAAAATATCACTAATGTGTCTGTACAGAACTAAATTAAATGTACAGGTGCTTATAAAAAAAAACTGCGCAATTTAGTGTGTGCTCAGGAATCTACAGACAAACCATTCTCCAATAAAAACCTTTACCTTCAAGAAGTGTGCGCATATCTATGTGGAGAACACTTATCACCACATTTTGCCACGTCAACTCCACTCTAAGGAGATGATGCAACCATGGATACACATCAGTAAATATAAGCGCCTCATTCCAAGCAACGGAACTGTTATTGACAGGAGATTTCCTAGTTTCAGCCTGAAATTACAATCAAGAAAGACAGGGCATCAAAAATAATTTAATTTTATGGCTGAAAAAAATTTTGTGTAGTAATTACTAATATTACTTAATTACATATTTACCAAACACAGTAAATATTATGTATAAGTATTTTTAGTATAGTCTGTCTCACGTAAGAATTCCATTTTTTGACAGTTTTTAAGACTATCGTATGTACCAATTTCTACAGGAAAAAACTTTTAACTTTGATAAATTGCATGTTTGAGAGCCAGGTGAGTGTTTGTACAAAAATCACTTTTGACAGATGAAATACTGTTTATTTTGTGGAAACAGCTGTAAAATAAAGGCCAACACAACTGTCAAAAATAGAATTATTTTATGAGACATACTATAATAAGGTTTTTCTGTTTTATACAAAAAAAAATCTTGCAAAATTGGCATGCTTTTTGAATGTTTATTAATCCACTTACTTAGTCCTTTTTACAGCAACACTTGCCATAATAAAAAGCGTCATCCACAGTACTTTCTAATGCAAACAGTTATGTGAGGAACTATTGATGCTAAGCCATAAAATTAGTAGTGAAAGGTTTTTAGTGCGTGATGAAAATTACAATACGTAGGAAGTTTGTATTTTGTGTCCATGTCGCCATAACTTGACAATGAACTACAAATTAAGGCAAAAACATTATTATATTACAATTAAATTAAGTGTGCATTAAGCCGAATAGTGATAGGGATAAGTCAAAGATGATAAATCCTCTGTACAATTGAACCAAACAATTGACAACAGTGTGGAGGAAAACCTGGGCACTACAAACTGTGACTTTACAAACTTCCCAGTCAGCCCTTCTCATGTATCTACTCTTTAATTTCCCTGAATCAAAGGGAAAAGGATTTAAGGGTACATTCAGGAAGAAAATGCCGTTTGTATGCTTCACAATACCTGTTTTACTTCCTGGCAATCATAGAACCTCTAACCCTTGTAGGGCTGCCCAAATCTGATCTATTTAGTATCTGCCACTCACTAATTAATGAGCAAACTACAAACTGCCTAATGACTGACTTTAAAGAAACCACTAACTGCAAATGATGGTCTTTGTAGTTCCTGGTGTTTTACAGCAGATTGGCACTGAAAACCATTATTTTATAAAGCTTCTAAGATAGGAAACAGGATGTTCTCTCTACAAATGAACATTGTGAACCCAAGGTGTTAAATGCAATATACAGCATACAGGTGGTCTAGTAGAAATGAGAAATGTTCTATAAATTATGGGATATGGAACTAAAAACAAATGAGTTAATGATTACTACTGACCTGTATACCGTCCAAGTAGGCTCTGACTGACAATTCCATTCTGTTGTAGATGTTTGGAATACCTTCTGCTCTGTACACATGCAAATAATAAACTGCCAGTTTCTGGCCACGTAGCAGAACTAGAGGTACCATCAAGTTCCTGATGCAAAACAAAAGATAAACTAATAATATTAGCTGAATGTAATTTAATAATATTAACTTAATACTAGGCTTAAAGTAACAAGAAAATAACAATAATTGTTTTATTAGTTTAAAATTTGAAACAATTGTAATAGTCATGAATGCATTCTCTAAACATGTTAATACTTCGTCACCAACATACAACACAGAAGCTAAGAATTTGTGATATGTTGCTGTTATGCGGTATATATACTGTAAAAAACAATTTATTGTGTTCTGTTCAACAAAGGAGTGATTTTTTTTGTGTGTGTGTTTGTGTGTGTGTATATGTGTGTGTGTGTGTGTGTGCACGTATAGACATGGGGGCGTGTACATGTGTGCATGGAGTTGTGTGTGCACATGCATGTGGGTGTGCATATGCACATGGGTGTGTGTGAGTGTACACATGTGTACAGTGCATGGCTGGAAGCACGAGTGTGCACATGTCAACACATGTGTCATGCTGAAATCACAGTAGCGCGAGACACAATGCAAAGATAACTTAGCCAATCAGCATCGAGACTTCTGCACTGACGTCACAGAAGCCTCAACGCTGACAAGTTATTTTATCCATGTTGTGCGCTTGGCGCTGAGTCTGTCATGCTATTGTGATTCCAGTATAATTGTTTGTGTTTAGTAAATGTATTATTTATTCCCAACTTTACAAAAAATTTAATGTATCACAGTGGATGATAATCCACAGCTAAGTTTAATGTAGGAAGTGATGATGCGCATATACATAGGATAATAGATACTGTAAACTAAGAGTGTGTGATGCAGGCAGACTTATACGTACAGAACAACAATGCATCTGTATTGGCATTTGCATGCAATAGAAACTTTTATTTTCAGTGTTTTGGGTGGCAAACAACTGCAGTATAGAGGATTTGTTATGTTGTTTACATGTATACAGATTGCAGGAACCTGCTCCACAAGCAGAACAGTCTAGAATTGACTAGAAATAACCATTTGAATGTTTATACCTTTGCAACTAATCAGTATTATCTTTGTTTTTCTAGAGTTGTACTCATTATAATATCAAATTTATCTACGCTGTATCGACATGCCTTATGTAGATAATCAACAGTCTTATAACTATGAGATCCATTTCACATGAATATTTACCAAAAACATTTTAGTAAAATGATGCGCGTACTTCTCAATTGTTTGTTCCTGCTGATCTGCTTCTGGTTTTGAGCACTCATGCTGCAATTCTTGTTCAGATATAACAACACAGACCTGAGCATAACCCACAATACGCACGGCATCATCTCCTAGCATCAAGGGTAACCACCTCCGGCAGAACATATGGTCTGTAAAATAATTAAAGACATATGCATGCCATTTAGAGTACTGACATGTCCAAAATGATTCCTTACTTATGTTGCTTAAGAAATTATAATGTTTTCAAAGAGAAGACTAGAAAATTAAAACAGCGTCTGTTAAAGAGTCAGAGCCTCAATACAATGTTTTACCATGAGGGCCTAATACATTTAAACAAAATCTATCTTCAAAAATATATCATTTGGCTACAATACATCTTTCATTTATTAAATTTTTCTCATATGAATAAAAGATCTTACCTTCAGTATCCCACACATGTCCAATCTCAACATAAGTACTGCCCATTGGATGCCACCCATCACAGACCTGCAAAAGAAAGTATCTGCATCAACAAAAGTTTGACATGAAAGAATAAAAGATACCAACTGGAAGGCCACCCCATAAACACCTGTTAGTCACAGCTAATGTTCGAATTTTTACACGACTAAAAGTAGAAAGTAATATTTCAATTAAAAAATGTTTAAATATACCGTACCACATTTTTAAAAGTGATGAAAAAGTGTAAAATAATTTCTCCTCTGAAAGTACTTCTTAGATTTAAAACAAAAAGCATGGCGTGCGTGCAATAGATAAATGCAAGGAGTGTAGAGAGTAACTTAGCTGTCGTTAAGAAAACTCGCACAATTCATCTCTTCCAGTGCAATAAAATTGTTAGTGGCTTAGAAGAACTATTAATACATAAATTATCACCTGTTGCATAAACACCATGTTTTTTGTTTTAAATCTTCTGCTAGTTATTCCTTCATTCCTCATATAATTTCTGTTGCTGTACTCATTTTAGTACATGTTTGGTAAAATTTGCCAGCTACTTAAGGGCAATAATTAAAATTTTGTGATTTGTGGCACAGTGCAAAACAAAATTTAAGTACAAATGGTGAAACTGACATCTCGGGCTCATTATAGAACAAAATAATGTATTGCACTGTGCCACAAATAACTAAATATTAAAAATGATTGCCCATAAGTAGCTGTCAAAGTTTACCAAACTTATATGAAAGAAAGTATAAGTAATGCAGCTGTGACACTTTTTCTTGCAAGTGAATAAATTTTTCCATTTTTATCTCCCAATTTTTGTCAATGCTGGTATTTTTATTTATCTTAGCTTTTTTTATAATATAATGTACTGTAATGTCTGCGTGTGCTGCAGTAGCAGATAATTTTATCATTTCTGAACAAAGTGGGTCTAGTTGTGATAAAGTAGTTCTAGTTGCCTCTTTAGTCCATTCACAAACTGCTTATGCAGAATAACTCATTTTTTACTGTTTTCTTCTTGGAAAAAAAGGGGAATTTACATGGCCAACAAAATATTCATGTAGTCTGTCCCACAAACAAGTTCACTCACTGATAGTTTTGTTGGCAATGTTTTCTGTGGTCTGCTGTAAATCATTGTTTGGTTTACAATATTTAAATCATTGTTTGGTTTGTACAATATTTTATGCTCCTAATATTGTTTCATCTTTCTTTGCTCACTCGGTAAGTTGAAATAATGATGCACAAAAAAAACCTACGCCATTTAATTTCTGAAATTACACTGGCAGTCAAAATGTGTGCTTGTTTGTGGCATAGACTATACTTGGATTTATGAGTTTTGGGTACTCGGCCCTCATAGTGACTGTAGGGTTTCCTTTGCTTTTTTTATGGATATTTATGTAATATGTTAAATAAATATTCATTTATTATAACTTATGCTTATGGCAGCAGCTACTATTGTTGCAGCTAGTTGAGTACTGCCATCAAGACAATCTGGGTTAGATTCCCAGCTGGTTCGACCATGGTGTCACAAACATTGCTGTTGTCTGGTGGATTTTCTTCAGTAATTCACGTTTACCCTTGTTATTTGCATCCCTCACTTCACCATCGCAGGGCTTCCTTTCATTTCATCCTTCAGTGTTTTACAGACGCCTAAAGATACTCAGTCAGAAACCTGTTTAAAAGGGTGTGACATCCAGCTCTCAGGTACCCTCCCCATTCGCAATTAATTTTATTTATGTGATGATTTTTGTAACCTTCATCCCATCTTGCACACTGTCAAAAAATGTAATAAAACATGTGAATAAAAGTAAAAAATACTAGTCCGAGTAATGTATAGGCATGAAATTAAATGTGAAAAAAAAAATTGTGAATATCACAAAGTTACCTCAAGTTGTGAAAGAGTAATAGTAAGGGGCTGAACTACCCCACATAAGTGGAAAATAAAAGATGAAGCGCCTTACTGTAGAGGTACCCTCAACAACAGTGGACAGTGCCACGATGTATCAAGATATTAATATATATATATATAATAAACTGCTGATCACAGCACAAGTAGCAGCAAGCAATAAGAAACATCAGATTTAATCTAGAATGGTTGTTGTCAAGGGAATTAGAGAGGAGAGGTTGCACCATAACTCACCCTGTCGAGTGAGCATCCTGCCGAGAAAGGGGTCAGGGCCTGCCTGTCGTGACGTCACAGGGTACTGGCCTGCTGACTGACTGCCCTGCAGTACGCTAGATGCAGAGTGCATGGGTAGGTTGTTTTGTTTTGTCAAAAATTAGTTTACATGAAGACCAGTTCCTTTTCATCATATCTGTGTTATCCGTACTGTTTCTTCAATGGTATAGTATAAGCATTGTTTGTAAAGCTTTTGTTGGTAATGTGCATTAGAGTCCTTTGAAAATGTAGGAATGTCTTAAATTGGAATTATGTTTTATTGTAGATATTGAATAAATGTTTCAATTTCTTTAATGTAACAGTAAATTTATTTAATTTTAAATGATGTACCTGTAGGCTAAAAGAAAGGACGTTTTCAAAGTCGACTCGTCGAGGATTTGTTAAGTTCGTTTCTCTGAAAAGGTTTATAAGAGAGACATTTAAAGCGAACACAGGGACAAGAAGATAACTATAATTTCTGAAAACTGATCCGGCACCATATTTGTTGCTACCAAGTGCGTCTCATGATAAAGAGCCCAGAGAGGAGTGAACTATTCAAGAGAAAATTGCTATCTGACCTAATGAAAATACGAAAAAATAAAAGATGTTCAGAAAATTCTAATGTCAAAAAACATTAAAATAGTGCCAACCATGCAGCAACACAGGGCACCGAATTAAAAAACAGTGTCTCAACTAGGTCGTAGTCTTGCATATAAAATTAACTACAATCAGAAAATATATTTCTGCATAATTATTTCAAATTGTTCCAAATGTATTATCTTTGTAGCAAGAAATAAAGTTGTAGAAAGTCAGAAAAATCCATGAAAAAAAAAAACTGAAACTACGGCAACAACTCAATGAGCATAAAAATCCAGTGTAGGCAATGCCTCAAAAGTGTAATTACAAAATTGTGGAAAGTTGCGAAAGACAAATTTACTCCAAAATAAATAGGCTGATTTACAAGTTACAAACAACATATTTTGTGGGAAGATGAAGATGAAGAGCAGCTGTGACCATACGTTAAATTTCAAGAAAAGTGTACGTGAATTTGCGTAAAACCCTAGGTCTACCAGTATCTGTGTTATTGAGTATTAGAAAATGGACTCATAACCATGGCATACCATCTCAGTAATTATTCATCATGGTAAATACTCCTGAAAAAATGTTCAACTATTGCCATGAATGTGGCCTCAACATGAACCCCATGTCCTATAAGCAACTCACTTTAGTCCATCTCATGTCAGAATTCCATTTTTTGACAGTTAAGTTCACATTCCTTTTTACAGCTGTTGCCATGTAATATGTAGTTTTTTTTTCTGTCACAAGTGCTTTATGCACAAACACACTCAACTGGCTCCCTGTATTTTTCTGCGGAAATTTCTACCCGTGATTGTCGTCATTCCGTCAAAAACTTGAATTCTTATGTGAGACAGACTAGTTAAAATTCCCACATGCTAGTCCACAAATACCTTCTAAACTAGCCAGAACTCAGATTTTATATGAACCGCAAGGCTCCTACAGAGTGTATTAAAATGAGAATGAAAGCAGTTTTGTGTACAACCTCAATGTGCTATATATTTTTAAAAGTTATTGTCTCCATTAGGTATAACTCTAAATTTTTATTTTATAATTCATTGTTAGTTGTTTAGTCAGGTACAGCAAATTTACTCATGTTTTTTTGTAATTGTATTGTAGAATTTATTTAAGTGGTAGTCTGTTTACAGCTGTATTAAAGTAGTCTACGTTTATAGTTCACAGCCAACAGCTAATACCACATAGGTCCAATATACAGATGAATAGATAATATAGTGTACTGCAATTCACTGATGTGCCAAGCGAAAGCAATGCAAGAGCAGTGGCTGGAGGTACCCCCAGTAATGTCACGCCAGTCAGTCGCTCTCTCTGCCACTTTTAGCCTCCGGATTGGTGCTACCTCTCCTTTCTAATTTCCTTATTGATTGCGGATGTGAACAATCAGCATTCCAGTCAATCTTGTACCTATAACTAATTGAACATGCTGGACTTGCGCTTGATTTTACTGCATTATATCTGACTAAGTAACTCACCTGACTCGGTAACAGTTATTTTATAACTAAATGCCAATTCAGAATGCAAAAACCAACAAAACTTACTGATATTTCAACAATGTTCTTCTGTAGAGGAGAACTGTCTTCTGTACACAAAAATGAGCACTGAAATAAAATAAATTTTGCATTAGAATTCTTATAAAAATTTCATTTCTCTCTCTGCTTCTCATTGTGAATTAAATTTTCTAGTTAAAGGCTATGATTTAAATAAGTAGTAAGTCCTTGTGTCTTCTTTTTCACACATTATAAAATTGGATTTCCTATGAAAGATCAATAATCATATAATTATGTAGTTACATACACAAATTGTTTTGAAAACTTTTCAATTTCTTGAAAGTGCATTGTAAATTTGACAGGCTTGTTTTGGTAGAGACGTAAACTTAGTTAATATGATGTGGTATGGTCCAGATGTTTTTCCTAAAAATAGCCCTAAATTGCATTTTATTTTCGTTGTGTTTCGATGACAATTACAACTACATTTCACATGTGCCTTTCCACAAATGAGTAAAACTGTATGTATTATGGAATTCATAGTGTATTGTCTTGACATGTTCTATACCCTTGAACAATTATGTTTTATTAACCCCAAAGACTATAAAATAAATTAAGAAATAAAAACATCCAGATGGGTATCAAAGAAAAGATTGAGTGCTCAGTGCATATCTCAACAGGGGCACTGGAACGTATTAAAGTTGTAAAAGGGGGGGTGGGGGTTAAAAGTTATGGATCTAGATGTTATAGCTTAGGGGTGGGGTCGGTCTTAACATAATTAATCAGGTGCCTGGGCTGTATTCAGAAGCAAGTCCAGGGGTCCTACCCAGGAAAAATTTCAATTTCAAGGTGCAAATGGTGTTATATTTAAGCATTTTTCAAAGCTAAACTCAGAATATACAAGCTCTCAGAAAACTTGATATTTTAATAAGCGAAATTTTTAATTTTATATCCTCAACTTAAATAAATTCTAAAAATTATTTATAAGCAACATTTCCACCCAAACAACTTTGCTTCACATTACTTAGTAATGATTTTGTGAGTATGCTACGAATCATGAGAAATTAAATCAGAACAAAAAATGAAATGCTTGTTCAACTGCTCGTTTCCGACGTTCTACAAGCACTGAAATCAAAGATTAGTGAACAGTTTAATGTGCATTCAGATTTTGTTCAAATTTTCTTTGTAGTATACATAATTCTACTTTATAATTTGGAATTTCCAGAACTCATTTATAAAATTCACTTCATGTTTGATTAAGAACACAAATTTACGTAAAGATATCATTAACTGCAAAAGTTAAGTTAGGGCCTGTAGTTGTGTGCATGAAGACATTTCAGCAAAAAAACAAAAATTTAAATAAAATACTAATACATACTGTACATATTTAAAAATAATCTACACTTACTGAAAATGTAATTTATAGATTTAGAAATTTTTTTTTTTTAATACCTGGCTACCAAACATAAATTGAGGAAATATATTTTTACAAAGTCATCGTTAGTAGAGTCTGTACTGTAGTGAGGTAAATAATACCTAGAATTCTTCCTTCCTATATCTTTATTTCTAGAACAACAGATGCTAATGTCTTGCAGTGGACAGCAGTTAAAAAAGTTTACTTCCTTAATATCAATCATGGTACACCAACTGTTTATTTTTTCATCATGATTCACTTTCAGTGTTTCTGTTCACTACATATGCTAGCGTAGCATAAACTAAGCAGTTATCAGCCAGGGCTGATTCACTACCATATCAAGGGCTATGTGCCTGTCGTTTTCCAGGGAAGTGTGCAGGTGCAGTAATTTAAACATTAGGGCGGCAACTCTTAGAACTGAAGGTTACCTGAGTGATTAATGATGTAATTTTTAAGTGATGATGATATTGTTTACGTGCTTCACCCACAAGACCTAAGTTGCCTACAGACGCTAATCATATTAAGGAAACTGTGTTTTAATTATTATTTTTTAATTTGGCCACTACACAATGCTAGTGCTGCCTGCATGTTCGTAACACTTGCCCCAGTCATTCTTCAGCGTTCAGCGTGGCCGGTTGTGATTTCAGGGGAGCTACCTGCTTTGCTTAACTGATTGTATTGCTTTTAGCCAAATTTCTTCAACCTAAGGACAGGACGTGTCAATGTTAAGAATAGGAACATTGTTCAGTTACTTAATAGAAATTAAACTAGACTACGTCAAGTTTTGTGCTTCAGAAACTCAGAAGTAAGGAGTAATAACAGCAGCCTCAAAGCTCGCTTCAAATACCACCTCGCCACTATGAGCAAAGCGCTGAACTAAGAAGCACACTTCACATCAAACTGTTCTTGCTGCCGGACTTAAGGGGCCTCCCTAGATGAGCTACATTTGTATGTGTGAGGCAGGAGCGGTACAGTTGCAGTTGGCCGATGTATGTAATGCATTATCGCCTCTCTGTGTAAGACACTCAGCTAGCGTGCAGTGCTGTACTATTATCCTATTTTCTATGGGACTTTTAAGTGGTGACCACATTATTTTATTTGTGGGCAGCACAGTTCAAAATCTAATGCTTGTTTCTGTAGTTGTTTATTTTGAATCCAGTTGTAATATTTCCAGATACTGCAGTCTGAAAACCCCGATTTTGGCCATTGTGAGGGGCCCGAAAATTGTTTTTAATAAATGGGCAGAATATTTGAAACTATAGTGACATAGTTTAAAGTGTGTGTTCTTTTTGTAGATATAAAAATATAATGAGCATGTAGTAATTTTCTCAGAAAACGAATAATCGAAACTCGCTGCAATGCATTTCTAGCGCAGGTAGGGAGGCCCCTTAAGCAATGACCTTGCCAATATAATTTTGTTGATTAAAAGTTTGTAGCGAAGTTCAGTGTGATATCAGAATATTATTCTGGCTGTGTTTCAAAAGGCCTAGGTAAAAATGCATGCTCGTGCTCGGAAGTGACGTCAGAAAGTGTTGTTCCAAATGGCCAAATACGAGTGCGAGTATGTGTAGCGAGCATGGGTGAATGCATACTCTCGGAGCCACTGTTTATGTCTGGGAGCACACAAGGAGTGTAGTGGCATTCCAAATTAAGAGTACCCATAACACACAAGGAATTATGAGAGCGAGTGTGAGCACAAGTGTGAGTGCGAATTATTTGGAACACAGCCTCTGTCGTTTTATTTTGAGGCACAGCAGTCAGAAGAAGCCGTTTTTAGCTTTATCTGAGTAACTTGGAACACTGTTACTAATGTGCTCGTCAAGTAACATTTTTATACAACTGAAATGTTTCTTTTCGTACATGAGCAAAATGTACACTTGCAAAATTGTTTATTAAGAATACGTATTTCCCTCACACGACACTGTGTATGTGTGTACGATGGAAGAACTCACCCACAAGTTTCCACCATAGAAGGATCAATAATGATTTGGACAGTAGAGTAGGTGTAGAGACAAGGGCAGTCACAAAAAGTAATAAAAACTATAAAACAAGTTCTTATCACAGATATAAACCACTTATCAGCAACACGTTATGGGGGGTACAAATGATATATTGTACCCCCTCTTGGTTTCAACGAATTAATAACTAGGATAAAGAAAGAATATTATTTGTATAGCGTAAAACTAAACCAATACCAAACAGAACTTACTGTACAGCAAAACCCATGTTCCCAGTTTTTGAAACAACATTCTTCACTATTGAACTTAATAGTGACATTAAGAGAATTTAAATCCTTCCACGTGTATCTAACATCTACAACTTTTATAAATATATAGAAGGTACTAACCATTGCAAGACATGTAAAATTTTATTTACCTATAGAAAATATGTAACCTATAACACTGAAATGTTTATTAATGCTCTGTGGCACAAAACAAAACATTGAAATTTAGAAATCTATCCAATTCACAGATAATAGAACCCTTCTTGTTTAATGTTCTATTGCATAATTTTTTCAGTTTTTAACTTATCTGCTTTGCGGAATAACTGTGGCACCTTCATAAAAAAAAACAAAAAGAGATATGGGCACCTTGGACAGTAAATTTAAAATAACATACAGTAACCAATGATTTTGCCAAGTCTATTTTTTGAAAACTTATTTTATGAAATCATCTTTTAAGAAGGTCTAATCTTTATGAAGTCTTCTTTTCTCTTATAAGAGGGCTAATTTTTCCTAAGACCTACTTTAACAAGATCACATGTATGTGAGGTCTCTCAATTTTGGTGAACATTAATACAATTACAGTATGTATTTTCAGGAGAGCTATTTTGTGATGTAGGCCTACTGTGTAACTTTAAAAATTATGGTACTACAGATTAGCAGTTGCATCGGCCTTCTCAATTAACGGAGATACATAATTGGTAGTGCTGAGAATCATTAATAGCAAAGTTTACCTGTACTGTTAAAATAAGGAAGTATAACTGAACTGACCATGAAAACAAACTAAATTTGAATTTAATAATAACTTGTATATTATCAGTATTTGTTAAATAACTTTTATACTGAATTTAAAAAGTTTAAATAAAATCTGAGGATATAATATGTATAAATGCTACTTTTTAATATATTATATTTGTATAATATGGACAAATACAATATACTCCATTTCATATAAGTTTGGATAGATCTGACAGTAATTTATGGGTAATCATTTGTAATATTTTGTTATTGGTGTCATTACACAAGACAAATTTTGCTATACAATTGCAGAAATGGACCTAAAAAGTTATTGCCCATAAGTTGCTGTCAAATTGATTCAAACTTATATGAAACAGAGTATACCGGTTTGGATCAATATTTTCTTTGTGTAGCTTGTATGTAAATTTGAATAATGCTGTATTTGTCTTTCTTTTTTTCTGTACTCTGTGTTCTGTGGATGTTGTACTGAAGTGTTTTTGTTGTTTTGTTTATGGCGGTGTGTTAAAAAAAAATGGTGTGATATCCAATTAAGGTGGTGTTTTTTTTTAATATGAGATTTTTTGAAGTGCTTTCTGCTTTTAATCACCTACACTCTCGACTGAAGAGAATTTCACAAAAATTTTTTTGGTCTTCCGGTCCTGGATATGTGTAATCAGCTGTATTACCGGTAGTTAATCTGTGAATATCATCAGGGGTTGTTATTGTGCCAGTGTGTGTATATATATGCTACATGTGAAATGGAAGCACTTTTAGCAAAGAAAAAGATTTCAAGGCAAATGTGACTCGTGCAGAAAAAGTAGTTGAGAAAATTACAATTGGTGATGCAAGTGCAATTATGGTACATAGAAAAAGAATAGAACTAATTGTGGAGGAGATTGACAAGCATTTGCTTTGAAGCAAAAAAGGATGAAGAATACAATCTTCATGAAATAGATTTAGGCGAAGCTCACGAGCGTTTAACAACACTGCTTGTGAAATTAGCAGACGTAGAAATAAAGAAAAATGAATGCAATGAAATAGCAGGTAGTAGCAGCAACAGCAGCAGAAGTGAGGTAAGGTTACCTATATTGCAGTTACCAGTATTTGGTGGGAACCTTCAAGAGTGGTTATCGTTTAAATATTTGTTTGAGGCAGCTGTGCATAGCAATACAAATCTGACTGGTGCACAAAAATTGCAGTATTTGAAAGGTTCATTACAAGGGGAAGCAGCTGTACTTTTGAAACCTATACTAGTAAGTAGTGCTAATTACAGTGAGGTCTGGGCAATTCTGAATGCTAGGTATGAAAATAAACGAGAGTTGATTGACTCAACCTTAAAACAACTGTCCTCACAGCCAGCATTGTGGTCAGAGTTTGCTGTAATGTTACGCAGGTTATTGGATAATGTGGTAGAGTGTGCCAGACTGTTAAAGGTTCTTGGGCAGCCAGTTGAACATTGGGATTCAGTACTGGTTTTTTTAGTGACAAAAAAACTTGATAGTGATTCAAAAAAGCAGTGGCTGTTGTCACTTACAACTGAGGAACTACCCACATTTGCACAATTAACACATTTTGTGGAACACAGAACTCGTGCCCTGTCTGCAGCTGGGGTAACTAAAAATAAAAATCAAGTTACAGCTGCACTTAGGAGTGTACCATACAAGAGTGCCTCAACATTACATAATGCCACTTTGGCAAACTACAGATGCATAAAATGCAGGGACAAACATTCATTGCATAAGTGCCCTGAATTTCTTAGTGCATCAGTAGAGGAAAGACACACATTTGTAAAGGACAGTGGATTGTTTTTTAATTGCCTTGGGAGTGGACATGTTGTTAAATCGTGTAAGTCTTCAAGTTGTAGGTTATGTCATCGTTTTCACCATACCTTGCTGCATTTTAGTGATGATAAAGGAAATGCATCTGAAGGTAATACTGAAGAAGAGGTTGCAACACATGCTGAGGATGTAGCATTTTCACAAACTCTATTGGCATCTGCTATTGTGAACATTACTAACAATAAGGGAAGGAAAATTGCAGTTAGTGCATTACTTGATTCAGGTTCTGAAGCATGTTTTGTGACAGAACGTTGTGTCCAAAAGATGTGTTTGCAGAAGAAACGTTCTCAGATTTCTGTCTCTGGGTTAGCTTCAGTACCAATTGGTCAGTGTAGTTCATCTGGACCTCCAAGCAAAGCAACATTCAACGAGGAACCCTCATATGCAGTTAAGGCATTGGTCCTTCCAAAATTTACAAGATTACTTCCCAAAGAGTCAATTCAGTTGACAAATAAGTGGATGTCCAGTTTTCCAGACATTACAGATGAAGTACCAACTTCTTTGAGACATGCTGATGTACCCTTGAAGTTTGATGACACGTCAATCAAGGCCCTGAGAATTGAGTGGCATCCATGCAGTGACAAGTTTGCTGTCTCTGTAAGTCCAGCGACACCAAAATTAACTATGACCAAACGAGCTTTGCTTTCAAAACTTGCTACAGTGTTTGACCCATTAGGATGACTGTCACCAGTAACAATTAGAGGAAAATTGTTGCTTCAGTCCCTCTGGGAATTGCATTTGCAGTGGGAATGATCCCCTTCCCGGTTGTGTGTGCGACATGTGGGGGGAGTATAACAAGGAACTGTCTATTCTCAAAAGTCCATGGAACTTATAGGGTTTTGTGATACATCTGAAGCAGCTTATGCAGCTGTGGTGTACTTAAGATCTCGCAATGAAGATGATACCATTGTAGTACGCTTGGTTGCTGGAAAAAAAAGTAGCACCAGTAAAGCAAGTGTCCATACCTCACCTGGAACTGTGTGGTGCAGTGCTTCTTGCTAAGTTACTGGATGCAGTGAGGAAGTCGTTGACAGTTAATAAAGTGACAAATATATTAGTGTTTACAGACTCTTCCATTGTGCTGGTTTGAGTAGCATCACAACCTAAACATTTGAAGGCCTTTGTGGCAAGTAAGGTTTCAATGATCCAGGACCTTGTTGATCGATCCCAATGCCGTATTGTGGATGGTAGGGACAATCCTGCAGACTGCGCATCACGAGGGTTAACTTCACCAGAGCTACCTGGTCATCCACTGTGGTGTTGGCCTGGTCCAGCATGGTTGTAGGAGTACGAGTTGCCATGTAAGACATTAGGAGATGTCGACAAGCATCTCATTGTAAGTGAACAGAGACAAGTAGTGACTGCAGACTGTACCAAATTTGAAACTTCCATTCTAGACATATGGTCATAATTGAGTAGACTTCAGAGAGTAACTGCCTGGTGTTTCAGGTTTATCAGAAACTGCAGAACAACAAGGAATGAAAGAAATATGTCTTCCTCATTAGCCGTAGAGGAACTTCATCAAGCTATGTTCCGAACACCCCTCAGTCAACAAATTCTCCCGCAAAACATTCCAATCTCCCACCAACCGAACAAGCATAGACTGCCTGCCCCGTTCTGTTCTTTTCCAGACCCTCTGAATCTTCTCACTGTTGTTTCTTCTTCCCTTGTACCCTCCCTGAGTTGGCCAGAAACCTGAACTTCCCCATCCTCCCTCACCATTTACCATCCTGTACAAGCAAACTGATCTTTCCTTCTCACTCTCCAGCCCAAGCTGCCTTTTACAACTATCCCGCTACCATCTCACTGCCCCTCAACTTTACATGTTTGTCTCATTCTACTGCTGCATACTCCAACACTGGCTGAATTATTGTGAAATATGCCTTTTCCTCCACCTCACAGCTAACTTCTTTCAGCACTCATCCTAACATTCCCAATACCCTTCTTCTAGGTGGGTACTTGGCTTCATGTACCTCTTGTCCATCTCACATATAAATACTCACCCTTTCTTGTAAATTTCAATACCTTAGTTTAGCATACACTCAGTCCACAACCATGCTCTACCAATATCTGCCTGCAAGTTGTTCTCGTTACCCGAATCTGTATTGGCTACAACACAGAATCAACTGAAAATAAGTTTATCTTGTCCCTGATCCCCAACCCCATGCCATTCACCATTATAGAAAACATTGGACTATATATTAGGACATGCTAACTTCTCTTGTAACAGATCTTACCTACATTTGACATACCGGTACTTTCATATATACACACAAACTCCAAACTTTTGTGGACAGTTAAAATTCTTTAATTCAATATTATCGACTTCATTGTAAGTATGTGCATTATACTTTGCTTGTATTGTTATGTACTGTACTTTTACACATAATTTACTCAATTATGCTAAAAAATTAATAAAATTAATTTTAGTGTAACATTTTATGGTATGTCCAATTAGCATGACACATTTATGTTTTTAAAAAAATATGGCAATGTAACATGCAACCAAGTGTTAAATCGTGAGAGTCTTCTGTGTACAGACCAACAGCTTATAATATACCCTATCATCTAAATAGTTTAAAACCCATTATTACATAGCTACTACATAACAAATCATAAATACATATATATAGTCTATCTCATGAAAGAATTCCACATTTTGACAGTTCACTTCTGAAAAGTGTGTCTGTAAACAGGATTGTGGAGACCTTGCTTTTCCAGGAAGCCAGGTAGGTTTAAATCTCCAAACAATGGAACAGCCAGGTACATTTCTCAGAAGAGAAATGTCAATATAGGGAATTCTTTCATGAGACAGACTATACATACACATTTACCTATATAATAACTACTACAGTTGATAATTTATGAGAAAGGTGCTATTTATAAAATTTAATTTATTAAAACAAATACATAATATAATACATTAATAATAAAATTAAAATAAATACACTTACTTGATTATTGTGATCCATTCTGTGCCAGTTTCCACATCACCTTAGAGATCTACCGCAAGCGGTAAATATCTGGAGGTACAGCGCACAATGCGTTACTCTTTTTTTTACATGGAGAGTTCCCCAGGAAGCATATTATACCATGTCACTTGTAAGCAAACAATGATGAATTATAAGAACAACTTTACAAGATGTTTGTACAATTCAACATTACTTGTTTACGTGAAAACATGAGCATCTCTCTGTTAAAAATGTTGCTGAATTAATATGTTTCGTGCATCAGCTCCACGATTATTGCGATGTGCAGCATTCTCCACAGGAACGGGAGGCATGAACTGAATCCTCGTCAGCTGGAGGAGGTGGTAGTGGTTCTCCGCAAGCAACCACAATGTTGTGCAACACAGCACATGCAGCGATTACCCTGGTGGTTGTGTGGAGGCTTGTTCATAGTCCATTACCCAAGCATGTAAACTGCCACTTATACTGTGTCCCTGGTCTTAAGTGCTGTGTTGTAGCGGTTTTCTGTAGCTGTTGTTGGTGTCAGCAATGGAGTGAAGAAAAATGGCAGCTGAGCATTGTCTCAGAGCATTATTCTAGGCATAGTGTGATTTTCAAAACTAGTCAAACCTACCACCTAAAAATTCAACAAAACAATGTTACTGAATATATAAACAACAGTAAATGTGCTGACAGAAAAATTATGCACTAACACTTACATTAGCATCAACAGTTTTGTATCCAATAAAAATTACACATACAACTGTTTAGATAATACTATTAGGGCCTATCTGGTGAACATATCAACAAATATACCTGAATATTAAGAGAGTATATCCTTTCCTATTCTGGTAGAGATGATTTACAACTTTCTTTTCTTCTTCTTCTTGCAATTAGGCCTCAGCCCTGTGGCAAGGATTTGCTTAACCTACCTCTTCTCAATTTTCCGACCCCATCAACCTTTTCCTGAACCCCCTCGTTCCCGTCACCTCAACCACATCTCTCGCCAATTCATTCCAGTCCTTCACCGTTCTCACCATCATAGTGTTTTTCCTCTCTCTGTCCTCTTCCCCACCCTCTGTATCTTCCACTCATGATCACCCCTTCCCCTGAATATACCTCTCTGTATCTTGTCACCGAGTTGTGCCCACCCGCCCCCCTCACCACCTTAAACATCCTTACCAGCCTCTCTTCCTCTCCTGCAGTGTGCCCCACCCCAGTCCTCTCACCATTACTGATGGTCTGAAATCCTCCTCTCTCTCCTCCTGTGTACTCCACTTATTTGTGACACACCTAGCAGCCCTTCTCTGCACCTTTTCCATCTCTACCGCTTCCCTTCCCACGTAGGGGTCCCAGACCGCCGCCGCATACTCCAAGATGGGCCTCACCATTGTTTTGCATCCCTTTTCTTTCACTTTCTTGTCTGTGCCCCTTAACACCCTTCCCAGCAGGGCCAGCACTTGCTCGCCCCATCTTAAGTCATCCTGAAGAATAACTCCCAAATATTTATATCTGTTCGCCTCTCCGATCTCCTGTCCTCCCCATCTATATGTATCTTTGACTAAATGTTAATTTAGATCCGTACATAGTTGCTAGTCAACTGAATACTTTAATCCCTGTAGGTACAGCAATAATTATTGTAGCTGATGTGAAGTAAGCTCGTGTGTCTACATCTATACCAACAGTAAATATGTGATGTGCCCAAACTACAAAACCTAATAAACCAATTGCAGCTATAGCGAAAACTATTCCTAAATTACCAAATACTTCTTTTTTACCTCTTTCATGTGCAATAATATGAGAAATTATACCAAATCCTGGTAAAATTAAAATATATACTTCTGGGTGCCCAAAAAATCAAAATAAGTGTTGATATAAAATTGGATCTCCACCTCCGGAAGGGTCGAAAAATGATGTATTTATATTACGGTCAGTAAGTAATATAGTAATAGCTCCTGCTAGTACAGGTAATGATAATAATAATAATAGAATAGCTGTAATCTCTTTTCTGTGTAAATCTCAAAATTTTAGTTTTATTTACGTTAATTTTCATCTCATTTTCCTTCGTCCACTGTTCCAATTTGTTTATGTCCTCCTGCAGACTCCTACAATTCATGTTTATTCCCAAATCCCCCATCATAATTAAAAAGAGGAGGGGTCCTAGAACACTACCCTGTGGAACCCCTGATGTTACCCTTCCTTCCTCTGAGAGTGTGTATCCTACTCATACTCTCTGGGTTCTTCCTCTCAGATACTCTCCCACCCAGTTTACCACCATCTTATCCTCCAACAACTCATTCAGTTTTATCATAATTTTACATGTGGCACCTTGTCGAACGCCTTTTCAAAATCCACAAAACATGCATCTACCTGTTTCCTCCCATCCATAGCCTCCCCTATATCTTCCATCAATCCTGCCAACTGCGTCTCACATGAGAACCCCTTTCTGAATCCATGTTGTCTATCGTCCATACTCCCGTTTTCCTCCATTACCCTCACAATATATTCACTCACCAGTCTTTCCATAACTTTCCCAACATTAGATGTTAGGCTCACTGGTCTGTAACTGGCTGGTTTCATCTTCTCTCCTCCCCCTTGTAAATGGGAACCACTATTGCAGTCTTTCGTTCTGCTGGCAACTTTCCAAGTTCTAGTGATTTGCTAAAAAGTACCGGTAGGTATTTGCACACCTCTCCTTCCCCCATCTTTAACATTACATTTCCAGTACCATCTGGTCCCTCTGCTTTTCTATAATTGAGTGTCGCCCAGTACCTTTCTCAGTGCTCCCATCTGTGTCTTACATCTATCGTTGTAAAAACGAATAATTTCCCTACTTTCCCACCTACCTTCTTTGCTTTTCTCAAACACAGTTAGGTACTGCTCCTGCAACTCCTCTGCTTTCTCCTCATCAGTTACGGATTCTTGTCCCCCTTCCCTTCTTAGTGTTGGAATTTTCTGTTCACTTCCTCTTACCTTTCTTACATACTTAAGTAGCTTATCCCAACTACCTTTTTGCCCTTCCTCCATCATCTTATCCATATACGAGCTTTTCGCCTCTTTTATTTTCTGTGTCAGTTCTTTCCCTAATTTCCTCATCTCATCTCTCATACTTTTGCTTTCTACCCTTTTGTTTTTAGCATGCAATTGCCTACACTTGCGTTTAAGCCTCCTAGCTTCCCTTCCATAATAAGGTGGGTCTCTTCCCATTCCCACATTCTTTATGGGTACAAACTTTTGAACCGCATTTATTAAAATTTCTTTCAAACCTGCCCACATTTCTTCGATTCCTTCCTCCCTAGACCATGTCTCAAAATTTTCATTTAAGTAGGTATAACTTTATTTTAGTTTGATCTGCTTTTTTTAACTGTCTAATTGCCCTAGCCCTCTCATTAACCTCTGTCATCAGTTTTGTGGCCATCTCAACTACTGGGATTCTGTGGTCACTAATTCCTTCTAATACTACTGAACTGACCACCACTTCAACTGGTCTAACCAAGACTACATCTAACAAAGTGGCATCTTCCCCGGTCCCCTGCCTTGTTGTTCCTACTACTACTTGTCCCAATCCCTTATTTACCAGTTGACATGCCCATCTCTGAGTCATTGGTCCTACCCCCTCAGGTCCTTCTTCCCATGTCACTCCTGGCAAGTTTAGATCACCTGCTACCACTACACATCTCTCATCCCCTATCTGATCTAGCCTTTCCTTAAGTGCCACAATTATTTCTCCTTTTTCCCCTGGTGGCCAGTAAGTTGCAATCAGCCTCAAAATTCTCTCTAAACCCTGAATTTTTATCTCAATTAGTTCTACTGCCTCCCCCACCCATTCCACTTTCCCTTCTAGTCCATCATTCAGAACTACTAGTAACCCCCCTCCTCTCCTGTTTCTGTCTCTTCGAAATATACTATACCCATTCCTCATCAACTCTCCATCCTGCACATCTTCATCCAGCCATGTTTCTACAGCCACCACTATGTTGGCTCCATATCCTTCGACTCTTCCCCAGAATTCCTCCATTTTGTTGTAGATGCTCCTACAATTAATCACCATTAACTTAACAGTTTTCCAACTTTTTATTTTAATATCTTTATGTACCTGTAGTTTTCTCTTACCATCAATTTCTCGGAATAGTACGCCTTTCTCCCCATTCTCAACTTTAGTTACTTCCCCTTTACCTATCCTGGCCTTCCATTTTTCCTACCTCCATGCCAGTTTCCCTGCTGCATCTCTCCTTTCCCTATTACTTCCAGTAACATTCCAGTCAAAATCACAACACCTTCCCTATTTAGATGCACCTTGTCTCTAGCAAAGTGTCCTTCCCTTAATCTTGTTCTAGCTGTGACAAATACTGCCCCACATTCCCAGCATAGCTTTCTCATAATCTTCTCTGCTCTCAGGATTTTTACCTCTTGCACACCTTTAATCGGAAGTATTCCACTTACTACTATCCTTGCATTTCTAGCCTTGTGCCTGGCTGCCTTCAGTACACTCCTCACTTCCTCCTCAAACTGTTGTGGCCCCACTCCTCTGACCAGATCATTTGTCCCCACATGTACTACAACTGTCTTTATGCCAGTTAAATTACTCCTTTCTATTCTGGTCACTACATCCTGCATCCTCTCTCAACCTCTCACTGCCTTGTAGGCCCCTACGACATTTACATGCCTCAATATGGAGTCCCCTAATAATGCAACCCCGTTTCCTCTTACCCAGTTCCTGTCTCTAATTATTTCATTTATTCCTTCATTTTCCTTTGTGTTGGGCCTTCCTTTCTTTTTACTCCTATAAGTCAACATGGTTTCTTCTCTTAGTTGGTTTCCCCTGCCCCTGTCTACATTTACTGTTCCCCTAACCTGCTTTTCAGTTTTCTCCAGCTCCTCCCCCTTTTCCCTCCTTTCCTGTCCTATCTTCCCTCTGAGTTTCCTTACTACTTGCCTCTGCATACCTGTCCTTACTTGTATTAGCCTTTTCTCTGGTCTTCACTTCCAATTCCTCTACCCTTTTTCTCAGCTTTTCGATCTCAATTTCAACCTCCCTTTTCCTTTCCTCCTCCAACTCTCTCTGTGCTGCACTACCCAGAGCTGCTATTTCCCCTTTAATTCACATTCAAGCTTTTCTAATCTCTCTTCCAATCTACTCAATTCAGTCTTTGGCCTTCTTTTCATCTCCTCCTCTACCCTCTCAATTCTACTCCTCACTTCCGTTTCCTTCCTGTTAATAACCTCAACTATACTATACCATTCCACTCCTGCCTTCTCCCTTCCATCTCATCTACTATTCCCCCTTCCCCTTCTCTGCTCTGCAAATTCACCACCCGGGCTACTAATGCCAGTGTGGTGCAATAAATTTTATTTTATCATTTACCACAGAAGCATGCAATAGACATTGTCAACAGATGGCACCTAGTTACACCAGAAAACTCACCGATTACGAAGAACTGCCTGCAGTTTTCTTGCAGATGTTGACCATGAAAATGCACAAGCTGCAAGAGGTACCCAGCCAATTCATAGGATAGGCCTACTACCGGTCAGTCAGTACTTGAAGGCTATTCAACTTTAAATGTTAGTTGTACATTACGCACCATATCGTTCATCATCTTTACCTTTATTATGCTGCTCACTGTTGCCTGGTTAACACTACATAGGTTACCGCAATCATCCTATAACAAAGCACTGTAAATACTGAAGGCCCTGCCACAATGAACAGTTCCATCTGCTAGTGACTTGCTGCTCGCTCTGCTGCTACGGTGACTGGCGGGTTTTCTCCTCTTTATATTTTACATCCTTTGGACTGTACAATGTTGCAGTATAGGCCACATGTCAGATATGTACAATTTTACAATATTTGCATTGACAATTTTCAAAGTTATAGATATTAATTTCAGATATACAATTTAGACCTACGAATGAAAAGAAAAAAATCCTTAGGGGAGGGTAGTACACAGTGAGACAAAAATTGTATTTATCATTGAACAAATCACATTTTTTATATCTGGTTTTTGTTGACTTTGGAGTAGGAAAAGTATTGTTTTATGGACACTTTGGAGGTATAACATTTGGAATAGCATATCAAAGTTACAAATTATGGCACTTTTAAGCTGACTTGTTTCATGTCTCACTGTGT